>CAJPEV010003425.1:0-10259 GCA_905338385.1 Darwinula stevensoni | reverse complement strand
CTGGGGTCTTATCAGCGCCGCATACAACGGAAGAATAACGCGAGATGTCCTACTTGCAACCGACCGACGAATGTAACCTAGAATCCTATTGCATTTGGCCACCGTCGCTTGCGCGTGCGAGGAAAACTTGAGGTCCTCGTCGATAGAAACACCGAAATCTCTCTCTCCGTTTGCCTCATCCAATTTAACATCCCCGAACGTGTCGAGAGACCTACCGTTGTTTCGACCAACGTGGAGAACTTTACACTTACTTTTATTAAACCTCATGAGCCATTTATTGCTCCACTCGTCCAAAAGCCTTAAATCTCGCTCGGCTCTAGCCCTATCCGCCTCCCCCCTTATGGTAAAACCTATATTGGTGTCAATCACCAGAGTAATCCCCGTGGTCCAGGAGACTCGAGGAATGGAGTCAAGGCATGGGTACAAAAGGAAGGATAACGGTATTAGGACTACAAGGAATTTTAACATGGAAAATGTCAATAGATTTTTCTGCCTCTGAACCATTTTGTGAAAATGTTTCTCCTGTTCCTTTTCTTAAAATATTTGGCGTAATGAAATGTAGCACTCACCTATGTACTACTATCAATCAATGGCAGATATTTCTACCTCCTACCCAAGTAACAATGCCTTTATTGTGATGGATCATCGAATAACAGTTTTAGCCTCATTCCCGCCGCAAAATCTCATCTATAGTTCAAAAATGAAATTATTTGCATGAAAGAGATTATCAACACAGCGTACTAAACCTGCCAGTATGCGCAAAAAACAACCAAAACGTATTTCCACATGTGTGAAGTACACAAATAAAGTAGAAACCATGAACGATCAAGAAACGCGACACAGGTAAGAATGAAACGGAAAGTTTATTTCATAACGAACAAATATTGTTCCGACTCATGGATTTGAGATATGTGAGATACGCTCAGGCCTGGTTGTTTAACTAGGGTTTCATCGCTATAATTCAATTGGGAATTTGGCAAGTTCGAAAGTTCAATAAATCACAGATGCGAAAAGCAAAAGTAGCAACACGAGTAATAAAGCATTGGAAAGAGCTCAAGGAGAGTTTTCGGTTTGGATCTCGTTTGAAACGGGAAATACGAACCGCCGAAGTTGGTGAGCATAGGCAATATTGGACATTTCAAGTTTAATTTTAAGTTGTTTCAAACCAATGTAGGAAGTTGAGATTTAGTTCTTAACATTGCCATTGCTTTAGTCTGCAATGTTCCAAAAGGTTGTTGTATTATCATGCATCCCTAGTGCTCACAATTTCCGTGTAGAATTTGGTAATATCTACCAATTTGGAAGTTGCGTCATTGAATTTGTAGTGAACAAAGTAGAAATTGAAAAGAAGTGGCAGTTGTTCACGTGTCACTGAAGTTCTTGGGCGGAAAAAGTCATATTCCTAGCTTAGCGTAAATTATGCAAATCTGCATTATTGAACTGTTCGAAAGGGGCGGGTCCGCCCCCTTTGGAACAGTTCTTTATGCTTCATCGTAAAACCAGACCGAGGTCATTAAAAGTGCGTCTAACGACAGTAGATCGGAGATACTGAGTATCGTTACTATAACGCAAGTTATATATCTGGTAAACATAGTGGAACCATAAAGGATATTATTCCTGTTCCCGGCGGGTGGAACCTTTGTCGAGCAGAATGGCCGGAAAGAAAGCTCTGGGGAATACCTCAATCGATGCTTTCCTTTTCTGTCCTTGTAATCATTCATTCGCATTTCACTTGACATGTAACAGGAATAGCTTTGGAAAATGTATCTGTATCTATTCGGCGTGGTTTCGGATTCGTATGACTATCCGTGTTAAGTAGTGGAACAGCCAGTGCTTCATGAATAGAGACCGGTTACCTTTCCTTTTGCACGTGTGGTAGCTCCTTCTAAAAGGAGATGATAGCAGATCCTCGCGTCGATGGGGGGATAGATCACACTGCGACGTGCTTCAGCATGTCATAGTCTCGCATGTCATATTTGGATCCGATCCAAAATACACAAGTCGATGAATCTCTCCACTCGATGATCGCCAGATGGCATTTTCTGCATATGTCGGAATCTCAGGGGTCGCAACAAGTTTGCGGGAAGAATTGAAAGGGATCCCCCACGCACTGACCAGCGTCCTCTTCGGAGCTGCCTCCTCTCTAGTATATCGCTGGTCAGATGGAGTTCATGGAAATTCTGCACTCAAGTGGATTCAAGTTTTTATCTCAAAAACCTGGAAGTCGGCTATATGCACTTCATTGCACAGATATAATAAAATAACCATAACTTTTTAAATGCTAAAGCTAAATGACGCGGTTTTCACCGTTCGCAAGATGGGTTATTTCGGTCCATGTTGGTTGAATTCTTATGAGTTGACATGATAGCGACATCACCCGCAAGAGCTCCTTTCAATGAAAGTGGATGTTCATTTCACGAGTCGATAAGAAGTTATAGTTATTCCTTGATAATTTCGGTAACTGTCCGAGGCACATCGGTGGGACCCTCCAAAGAAGCCATTTCAAAGTATGTGATAAAGGATGAAATGAACTCTCTGCAGTTGTCGCACAATAAAGTTTTGTTACCACCACCTGCTAACTTCAAAGCCGGCTTAGCCCTGGACTGGGCTATATCGGAATCTACTTAGCTGTCATGGTTATTGCCATCCCTCCCGGCAATTGTACGTTTGACAAGTTTCGTAACATTTGCATCAATATTCTTGCCAATCATGTTCAGCATGGAAGTGGATCAAAATAGGGTAGTTTTTAATCAATTAATTATTCTGGGCAAAATATATCTAATGGGTTTCTGAGGTAAACCTGGTGAATGAGATTTTCAAATCCTTGTGGAAGACTCTCTTCCACGAAGTAGTCCCAGCCCATGTTTGAATCAACACAGGTCTATGCGCTATCGCGTCCAGGCTTACAAGGATGCTATCGGTGGGTAATATACCGCACAGATATGTTGTACAACATGACAAACCATTTCAGTCATTCATCAAACCTAAGAAAAACATCATGAGAATTTCTTCATCTTCCTCGCAAGCTAGACATGCTTAAATCCCGAGTCACACATTTAATTTCCTAAATCGCCTCTGCCTCATCTCGCAAGACTTTCTCAATGGTGGCAATTAAAGGGGGAGGTGGCGATCTCGGCTTTCGACCACTCAGGGTCCTTTTTTGATGCCATAAGCATGGTTTCTAGGAAACCGACTGGTGGGAGGGGGGAATTGGCTTGGAATATACAAGCAGCGGTTGCCTGGATTCGGGACCAGTTCCACTACCGCTCCTACGTCGTGAAGGTCAGTTCCTCCATTTTCCTAAAGTTTCACATCAGCGTAGTGTTCAGGATCTCAAGTTGCTAGAATGGAGACCATTAGGAAATCTATTCTCATTGTCGTTTGGGCTCGAGACACAATAGCTTGATATGCAACAACGACGATGGAAACCCAAAATACATCTCCATTTGTGCGATCGAATTTCTGCTTGCTGCGCCGTTAGCTGTCGGAAAAAGAAACTGCCAAAATATTATTACAGGAATTAATCGGCATCCAGAACGCTTCCCAGGAAAAAGGTTAATACAATCCCCTTGGAATCCACTTTCCATGGAATGAGGTACACAAAACCTTCCAAAAGTAGAATGCGTTTGCATCATACTCCCCCTCATTACATCGGTTCCTATGGGAAACTAAGGTAAAGTCGGGGAGTATCATTCAAACCTTTACCGCGTTAAGATAAGATAGTCATGAAGAACTCATTCGTTTTTGCAATAGTTCTCACTTTTTTTGCCTTGTATTACCAACTTCAGCAAGCTCTTCACAAGCAGAAATGGAAATACCCTTTACCAAAACAACTACCGTTTTAGGTGTTCGCATCTACAGGTAACAAAGTATCTATATAACTTCGCTATTAATGAATCAAATGTACTCATGAGACCGTGACTTAAAGATAATCACAAAGATTGATGGAAATTCCTAGTATGACCTAGATAAGAAAAAAGGAAATATGGTACAAGAGGTAGTAGTTAGATTTTAGATTCTTAGATGTTAAGCACAAGAAGATGCCTCTTTTTGGGTGAAATCTCATGTGAGCAGGATTTTTAGACATAATATTCCGAAACTTTTTCGTTACATATATGAAGCAGGTGAATTTTGGTAAACAAATATGTATGATTATAGGAAAACTAAGCCACATGCGCGTCACACGGGATTCTCTCACTGGGTGAAAAAATGTGAACAGACCTAAATAACTCAGGTTTTAGTTTTTCATTAACAATTTAAAAAATTCAATTACATTATTAGACAATTAAAAACGTATATTGTATATTTGCAAAAAAAATTATTAAATTTTGTCTTGAGTTGCAAAACTTCCCCTTAGGTTCTCTAATTTCCTACATGCAGAATGTTGCAAGAGATATATCACATGAAATTACTGTATGAATAGAATATAATGATGTACGAAAGTTTCAGGTGAGATAGTTAGGGTATGAGTATGTCATATTAATGTATTGATACATTGGTTATGTTCTACGTGGGCAATCTGGAGCAATGATGTGAAACACTCCGATCAGGCCATTGCGTCTGCCAGCTGTGCTATGACCTTCACAACCATGCGCACTGCACTCTAGTTAGGCTTTCTTACGCCCTTCTGGTCTATTCTTCGTGGGTTTGGTGAGACCTTTCACGGCAATTGCATGGTTAGGGGACCTCAATGATTTTTTTCCCCCAATTTCGGTGTCAAAGGCGGAAGAGTGGGGCAGTCAAGCTACTGGAATTTTGGGAAATGATGGGTGAGTTGGGTTACGAAAGGGTTTCCGCATTTAGGTCGCGATTATTTTAAACACAACTTACCCATCGCCCTCCAAATCTATTTGTAAACCTAGAGACCATGACAATTAACATGAGACCACTCTCACATTCCTTAGGCCTCTCCTTTATGGTTACGTGGTTCGATTAATTCGGTTAACTGCATAATATCCACCTGACCATCCATATTAGAATACATAGATGGTAGGTGTAGCCTCTGGTCTATGAAGCCCTTGCCCCTCCAAGACATAGGCACGGAAGCCGATAGGCCTACGAGTATTCGCCTTTCCATGTCATAGGCTAGGCCCATTTCGTGATCCGTTCAGGTAGCTCTACGACTAACCAATTTAAGGCGTTCTAGGACGTAGGCTGGGCTGGATGTATTAAACAGCAAAAGAATATGTTATGTGATGCTTTACGCCTGGCGGAAAAGAAGCAGCCAGGCTGCGAAGGACAGCACTGACCAGGGAGCAACGTGAGGACGTTGATGCCTAGAGGAAATTTACATTAGATATAAAGTGGCATTGAGATGTTAAAGCTGCGCGGGAACAGCGCGCGTGCGCGTCGAACCTTTATCCCACACTCTCGCTGCGTTGACTGGACCCCCAACGTCATTCCAGCTGTTCCGCACGATCCTTATGAATGTGGAATGCACTTTTGAGCACTGCTTGGTTTTGCTTTACTCCACTTCGATGAGAAGTCTTCGGCAAGGTTGTGGTCACGATCATGTTAAGATGTTCCATTCGAACCCATTGGAGTTTCCACCAGAGTTTAAAACGTTGTCGAAGGGGGAAAATGCAAACCCTCGCAATTTTTACTAGGTAATCAGGTAGTATAACAGTGCAAACGCGTTTACTACCTTTTGGTGAACGATTGTTGACTCTACCAGCAATGATCCTCACTGCTTCAAAACATCCGGCGAGGGCTATCATTTGACTACGACTGGCCTACATTCAACTGACAATGTTGTTCCTCCTCTAAATCAAAATCAGTAACTAGGGTATACTCAATTCTTCGTTTATTATGTGGATGAAGTGGTTCAAATGTAACAGCGCATGGAAATTTGGAACGGGAAGTGCGTCGCTTTTTTATATCTATGGAGCAAATGGCACTGGCAAACAATTCCTGTACATCACACGAATTCACGTACTGAATGAGCAGAACAGAACGAACTTACTCATCGAGCAAAAATCAGGCGATGATTCGAACTACCGACGTCATCATTTGGGGTGAAGCGCCGATGGCGCCCGCTGAAGCGCAGGCAAAGATGGAACGCGCGCTGCGAGACTCGATGGATGATGACCGAGTCCGTGGGTAAGTAGTTTTTCTGAGTGGTAACATTCGCCGAGTGTTGTCAGACATCCACGAAGCATCTGGCCATTAAGTCATTGAGTCTTGCGTCAAAATGAGTCCGTTCTGGTCATCGTTCCGACCATTTCGTTTGACAGAAAACATGGGCGCTGTTGCAAACGAAACTTGACTTTCTCTATGTTTGCTCGATGAGGGCAGTCAAACATTTCCACGAATACAGGGCGATCCATCTGAGCTCTCCGTGCGTTGTCCAGACTGAATCTCCGATAACATGGTGAAGGAACTGTTTGGGTAAAGGCATAGGGTCTGCGATGCCGAAGTGAGAAGCAAACGCGCTTTCTGTGTCCCAAGAATGATTACTCCAGTTTTGTCAATGGGGACGTGTCGACCCGATTGGAAGGCGAATTGCGGACACATCACAGTATCGACATTGTGAAGAATGATCATGGTGGTGATAACGTCGATCGGCAGGCCACCTTTCTGTTTGAATTCTTCAACAATCTCAATACTTTAGGTCTCTTTCCTCCCGCCCTAAACCTAAAAATTGGAGCTATCCTGATGCGTGTATGAAATTTCATGATTGGGAACGACCTTAGCAATGATATGCCTGGGATCATGAGAAACGTGAAGGTAAATGTCTTAATACTAGGGGGGTTTAAACGAAAAGGGGCAATGACTGCTACTCATAGTCTTAGGGTAGCCTAGGGTAGGGCACTAAAAATCCCCATTTCATTTCATTCCAACACCCATAGTATTCAATATTTATAGTTGAGATGATCACGGGTGCGCTTCTTGGCGGCATTCATTAACTGTCTAGAATTTCCCTGGACGCGTCAACCCAAGTCAAGTCAGCATACCGTTTCATCTTTGCCAACGTCAATTCCCTATCGAGCATACCTACGGTACGACTATAATCAAGTCTCAGGGAGAGATATTTGATGAAGTCGGACTTACGCAGCCGGTATCCATGCATGGCATTTGTACAGCGCCAGCTCGCGAGTTCGCTCTGAGTATTCGCTCAAGATTCAAGTTATCGATGGACCGAAGCAGGGCGAAAGTAATGCTGGCACCATTACTGACGATGTGGTTTTTGAAGAAGCACCTCTTTGTTCGTTATGAGATGAACTTTCCGTTTCGTTCCCACGTGTGTCCCGTTTCTTGAATTGTCATGATTCCTTCCATATTCATTTACATGTGCATGTGCCAGATGTAGCACCCTGTGCCTCATCCTCTCTTTGATGCATAGAAGTTGCATCTTGAACTGTAGATCAAGGTTTTACAGCGAGAACCTGGTTTAGACTTGTTAGACTTTTTTCTCAATGCTCATCAACTTTGTACGATAGAGGGCCGCTAGTCTATGTAGATTCCTCCATTTGGTGTACATCCCTCCTGGAATAGGGAGAAGGGGGGGGGGGGTTGGTTCCCACGAATATATTTCACAATAGTGGTCTTTACAATGGCGTTATAAGGGTAGTGTGTTTCCATTATTTCTTTATGCCTGAAATTTGAAGATAGATTTTTCGGGGAAGGGTTGGCTTAACGGACCCCCAAGCAACCCCCTCTGAAGAAAAAACTAAGAATTGGTTGCTACTTTTTTCAGCAGGAGGTACTGTTGTAAAATGACAGAGCCTTCGCGAGGCATACGTTACTCACCCCCAACGGCTCGGATGTTTTAATGGTAGTCTTAATCTATATATATAACGACCTGCGAAAGCCTATATGACCGGATTTTGTCTGGTGAACTCCTCCTAGGTGTCTCACCCGATTTCTACAATCGATACCTCATTCGATTTGTAATTTCCTGCAGATGGTCCAACTCATTTTTTACTTTTTTTTAAGTTGTCTTTTGACCTGACGTGTGTGACTTTCATATTAATTTTCAACGCAATTTCTAGCCAGACAAAGCATCCGAAAGCCCTTTAAATCCTTTTTTATAATTTCTTTTCACTTCGAAAAAATGTTGACCTTTGATTCTGCTGTGGTCAATCTGAGATTAAAGTGCACCCGCGCCATCTATTTACTGATTAAAGAACTACATTGATTTGCTTGGCCTTGACTTATTTCAGAAATCGATTGACCGCATTGATGATTTTCACATTTCCGCTCACCAGACGAACAAGGCAGCTGTTCGTCTGATGAGCGGAGCGCAGCGCAGGCAGTTAGTAACCTTATGCGCACCAGTTTCAGTGTTTTCTATGAACATTTTCCAACACAACGCATGGTTCATATAACTATTTCATAAAGAATAATACTCAGCATGAAAAAATAAACATTTTGAAAACGAATTATATCACTATATCCGTTTCTTCAGGCGAGAAATTTACGTCCACACCCGATATCGTGATGGTTCCCAGAAAGAACCTTCGGCCCGCCCATTTCTCCTTACCACGTGGATACCCTAGTGGGGTTATTTTTGGTAACTTTAAGCCAATTAGGCGACGCATTGTGATTTGTCATCGATTGCTCCGGATGCCGCAAGTCCCTTAGCGTAACATCGGAATGGTCCTGCTGTTCGAGGGTAGATGAATAGGTAAGGTAAATGATAGTATGCCTTGCACAATAGCACGAAAGAAGAGGTGAAATTTGATCACACTTGGCTAGAAATATTCCGCACCCGACGAGGTCGTGAATGTAGCTAGACCATTATCGTAACATCATTTGCGGTACTTTGTGGATGGCAGCGTCAAAACACAATTTGGGAAAAACAGTGCTTCATGATCAGATTTCTAAACTTGGAAGGCGTGAGAGGAAGGAAAATTCTCGCCTGACTGTCGACATGATACGGTGGCAGGTGCATGAGCCGGCGTGTAGTATGGACATGTTTGAACAATTCAAGAAAGGCCGAACAAGTGTCATGAACAAGGAACGTGCTGCCTGGCCTGTGAAAGCGTCAACAGATGCAGTTATTGCGCACGTTCAAGGACTGATTTTTGAGGATCGCCGAGCAGGAATGGAAGCGATAGCGCAGTATGTGGATGTTAGCTATGGCCTTGCTACTCCATGAATCTTTACTGGTTCATGAACTCAGTTGATTCCTGTCTATGGGAGCAATCCTTCAGGACGATAACACGGAGCCATACAGAGCACAAGTAACCATTGCAAATTTTCTGGCTCTGAGCTTGACTGTTCCCAACAATACCCAGTACAACTCCTGTCAGGCACAGTCGGACTTCCATCTTTTTCACGCCTTAGAACCGGGATCTCAAATTCGTGGCCCCGCTATATTGTGTTTCCCTGCGAATGCGCCCCGCTGGCCGGAAGTTTGAGACCACTGCCCTAGAAGATCACCTCAGATGTTGCCGGTTCCATTATGACGATGGTGGTGCAAATGTAGTCGCCAGTAGGCCAAAAACCTTGTTCGAATTTGGGATTCGCAAACTTGCGACTCGTTGGGATAAATGCATTGAACTTTTTTGAGACTATGTTGAAAAACAATAAAATCTGTAGGCCTGTGAGTGTTCTTTTCTTTGAATGAAAAAGTTATTTAACTTAGTCACTAATTCTCATCCGTATGTTTAAACTTTCTTTAATCTGCTTTCCTAAAGGAAATAATTTGCCATCTTGATGCAAAGAATACATCCTTATTTGTTTAAAAGTCAACTTAGAGCAGAATGAAATGAAATTTAATTTGCCCTGTTGATTTGTGATTGGACCTAGTGAGAGAGAGTGGTATGACAGGAACAAAATATCACCAGGTTTTCTAAATCCCACATCCTTGTCAAGAACTTCGGATGCATGACGTATGCTCGTTTCAACAGATCCAGCTCATGCATCGAATGTAGGAGTGCTCAAAGAATTGCATCGGAAGTCTCCTGGAGATTGTCTTTCATGGAGGAGATGGACCTTTGCCACCACAATATGTTCAGTATGACATTGGCAAGGATGTTGTAGAACGGAGTTGTGGGGGCCAAGAAAAAGAATTAGAAGTACGAGGGCCACTCAATAAGTTGTCTACCTGAACATGAAAGGAATGAGCAACAGGCCTGTGCCTGCTGTGACATGTCTCGACAGGTCTCGTGAGTGCCCCACCACTATACCAACTCAGTGGCTCAAGTCCGTTCAAAGTGGTAGCGCATTAGATTTCTTTTCTCGAGTCTGTGTCATGGATTTGACGAAAGTCGAACATCGTTCGGTGATCAAATTCCTCACCAAAGAAGGGAAAG
>CAJPEV010003424.1:0-30975 GCA_905338385.1 Darwinula stevensoni | reverse complement strand
AGTGTCATGTGGGGTAGAGGAGAACCCTCACTTGGAGCAGTTAGTGTTCAACCACGTCCATGCTTGACAAAAGCCACTCCTCCAGTAAAAACGGGCACAGCACAAAACTTGTTCTCAAAGTCTCTGATCGCTGGTCTAGTCCCATTCAACAACACTGGATGCTGGTCTTGTCGTCTGCTCCTTGGACACGACACTACAGTTCTCCTATTCCTGATCTCGGCATTCGCTGCCTCTTGATGTTCAGCCTTACGATCTCTACGTGCAAGTGGGTACTGTTCATCAGTCATCCTAGCCGTTATGGCTACCACCTCCTAAAACATCGATTTAGTCACTTCGCACAGCAACTGCAGAGGCAACCGTTATTTCCGCGGCAGCACCAATTGTTTATTATCTGTAGCGACTGCCTCATCGCCGTATTGTGGGACCTCTTTCAACATATGTTTTTCATGATCAACCTCACCTCGTAAAAATAGCCATAATTTTGATGGGAAAAGTGGCGCGTTTGCGCGACGTATGAAACAAAGAACTTACGTTATTATTTTGATTTCATCAATCATGAGAACTTAAATAAATCGGCCATGACATGAAACGTAAACAGAAAACTATTGCATTGATGTGATGTCTCGAACCGCCATGCCGGTTGTTCATTCTTTATGACTTCCTGTGTGGCCTGAAGCCCACCAGGTGTTTTGAAAAATTAAAAACTGTTATGGATGATGAAACTCCAACACTGTCGATGATTTTCAAGCGATTTCGGCAGTTTGAAAGTGGAGACTTTGTCGTGGAGGACGCCCCTCGTGAAGGACGCCCTAAATCGTCAACAGACGACACAAATGTGGGGGCAGTGAAGACAGCAATTGAGGTTGATGGCCGAATTACACTCGAAAATCTTGAAGAGACCCTAGGCATAGATGCCACGTGGATTTGGCGAATTTTAACCCAAGATCTTGGTTTCTCGCCAAATGGGTCCACCACCAGCTCACGCCTGAGCAGAAAGCAGATCGCATCAATTTCTGCCTCCAGTCCCTCAAAATGTTCGATGAAGGGGCTTCTTCGGTTTGGAAAAAAACTTGTGACAGGTGACGAGACGTGGTTTTACAACTGTGATCCTGAAACGAAGTCTCAATCCATGGTGTGGTCCGAAAAAGGAGCGGCGCCTCCAGAGAAATTTCGCCGGGTCAGGTCAGCTGGCAGAAACATGTTCACCATTTTCTTTGGATACTGTGGACTTGTGGAAGCAGTTCCCCTCGAAGAACGAAAGACTGTGAACTCTGAGTGGTACACTGAAGTCTGTCTACCGAAAGTGTTCGAAAAAAATCCTCAATGGTCGGCACAAGAAGGAGTAGCGCGGCCACATTCTCCACCATGACAACGCATCTGCTCACACTGCCAGAAAGACTCTTGACTTCATCGCCGACTCTGGCATTGATTTACTGATCCCACCTCCCTATTCTCCGGATCTGGCGCCCTGTGACTTCTGGCTACTCCCTAAACCGAAGGAGCCCCTGCATTGGAAAAGTGTTTTCAACTCGAGAAGAGCTGATTTCAGCAGTTCAAGAGCAGCTGTCCGCCCTGAAACCTGATGATTTCAAGCACTGCTTTGATCGCAGGATATACCGAATGAAAAAGTGTGTTGAAGTTGGTGGTGATTATGTTGAAAGGACTTGAATTACTTCCTGGTGAGTTGAAAATGATCACTAAAATATTTTCTGTTCGTTTCAAGACGTTTTCTGTGCAAAAAGTCATTTAGTGTCCAAACTTTTGAAAAGTATGTGCTCTGCATGCCCCTGGCAAAGTGATCAGACCGGAAAGATTCAGTTGATGGTTGGTAATTTTGTCTTTTATTTTCCTTTGCTCAGTTTGGGGAAAATTCACAACTAAGTTCATGAGTTTTGGTAAGGAATATGCTCAGGTTCCTTTCTCATTTACTCGAAAGAAATATGGTTCAGGGTGGTGAATAACTTCTTTGTTACAGTCTATGGGGCCTATTCGCTGCATGCAAAGCTCATAAGCACAAGAAACGGTTGGATTTGTTCTGATGGCTGTTTGAGGTTCACAGACATTGATTGGACCTGTGAAACACGACTCTAGATCTTGTCACATTTCTATTAATGCTAGACGCTCAAAACTGATTCCAATGTACTCTGACGGTGACTTTACGATGATTGAGAAAGGCGTTCCATTTAACTGGGTGGGCATCGGGATTATCTGAAAAAGTTCGAATTTCCTTTCCAAGGCTTTCAGGGGAACGGTAACAAACAACCGCAGGCTGTTTTCTGAGACTGCGGTTTGTACATCAGACCAGTGATAGTAGATGTAAGTGAGGTCAGGGTTCAAAGGTACAGCTAGAGACATTTCTGCCGGTAGTTCGAGACTGACATTTTGCAAGATCCCAAAAACACGTTCAGGTGTGATCAGGTAGGGGCTCAGCCGAATTCTAGCAGCTGTTTCCAATGCTTGCGTCAAACGCACCGCTTCATTGTGAAGTTCCATTATAGCTGCACTTATTCTCCGACCTGAGGTTTGCATCAAACTGAGGGAAGTAATAGACCCCCAAAAAGACCAAGCTGTCTCACTTAATTGTTGTTTCAATTCATGGGTCTCTTCCCTCTTCCTAGGTTGCATTATCACGGCCTGAGCTGGTTTTAAGGTATCTCCCTCCTTACTTTTCGTTTCTCGACTTCTAGTAGGCAGGGGTATTACCCATGCATGATCTACCTCTCCTCTGCTGCGGAGAAAATATATCGGCGCCGGTCTTGGTGGTGGCTGTCTCCCTTGATGTGGTGGTTTGGGTCGTAATGAGACTTCTGCTGCCTCCGGCTCTTCCTTTATCCCTGGGAAGGATTCTTCTTCCATTTTCGATGGATGGAGAGACGTTCCTTCTGGTTGCTCCTGACGTGTGTCTTCTAGCTTTATCTCGATTTCTTCCTCCTCCACCGTTTCTCCCATGAAATCCTCTCGTTCACGCGGAAATAATGGTCCATATTGCTTTTCTTCATCCTCCTCATAATTTATCTCATGTGGGAATCCTTTCGCGAATAGTTTATTCATCCGATTGACATGGATGATTTCTGTATTCGTTGAACCCACCTTTGACAATTCATAATTGACCGGACTTACCTGTTTTAGGACTCGATAAGGACCGATCCATCGGCGAGCTAATTTAGTCGCTCTGCTGGTTTAACCTGGGGAAAATAAACCGGTACCAAATCTCCCACCCGTATGTCACTAACAGCTGTTCTTTTATTATAGTAGTATTTTAGTTTCTCAGCTGCCTTTTCTAAATTGTTTCTAGCTTGAGTGAAAGCTTTATCGAGTGTGGCGGCCATTTCTTCTTTGCAGTTCTCTGCTACTGCGTAGCGAGTCATTTGAGGTATTATTGCGTCATCAAATGGAAGATGGGCATCCCTTCCGTACATTATATAAAATGGACTCTCCCCGGTACTTTCTTGAGGAGCAGTCCTATAGGCAAACACTACAAATGGGACAAACGCATCCCAATCACGCTGGTCCTCAATGTAGTGTGATATTATATATGTTAATGTCCTGTTGAATAGTGCTACTGGGCCATTTCCTGCTGGATGGTATGGAGTGGTCGATAGTTTCTTAATTCCGAAATATTCATAAACGGATATCATAATTTTCGATAAGAAATTCGACCCGCAATCCGTCAACAACTGTGTCATGTCGGAACTCCATGTTTCAACAATATCTGCAGCAGAAATTCCCGTGCGATTGTTTCTGCTTTTTGGTCCATTAACGGAATAACCTCAACCCACCTAGTGAAATTATCTGCAAACATGAGAATATATCGATTCCCATTTAAAGTTTTGGGTAAGGGTCCTAGAATGTCCATTGCAACGAGATCAAATGGCCTCTGAGCCTTCGTGTTGGGCTGTAAGGGTGCTTCTCTCATTCCTACAGGTTGTTTTCGTTCCTGGCACGATCTGCACGTTTTTATGTAGGACGCTACATCTGTAGCCATCCACTTCCAATAAAAACGCACTTGTAGTCGGTCTAGCGTCTTGCTAACGCCTAGATGACCTGAAATGGGAGGTTCGTGATTCAATCGAATCACATGCCTCACCATACTGGATGGAACCACAAATTGTTCCAACAGCCTGCCGTTTGTATTTGTTGTAATCCTATATAGCAACCCTTCTGACATCCGATATCCCTCTTCTGGAGTATCCTCCAGGTCTTCTTCATAACCTGCATCTATTTGAGCCATGATGTCCTTCCATTGTTGATCTTGTGTTTTGATTGTTCATTGTTCCTCACTAATTCTCTGTTGGTCAAACCAAGGGGTGAATAGCTCTGGTTCATCATGATCCGCACCCATTCCTTCAAAAGATTTCCTGATTGACCGCAAATAATTGATCTCATCTCGTTCCCATATTGTTCTGTCTCTCCCTTGAAGCTTTATACGCGACAGCGCATCTACGTTTGAGTTCTCATGGCCATGTCGATGAACTGGCTCAAATTGATGATCTGGAAGAAGTATTGACCCTCTTGCCAATCTAGATGATGGATCTTTAAGTGACATCAGCCACCGTAATGGCCTATGATCCGTCATTATTGTGAATTTCCTTCCATATAAATATGATCGGTAGGTACGAATGGCATGTACTACAGGCAACAACTCTTTCTCAATGGTTGAATAGTTCTGCTCAGCGTTTGTCAATTGTCAGCTTTTATATGCAATTGGAAACTCCTGTCCATTTTGGACTTCTGCTAACCTACTACCAATGCCAATGTTGGATGCATCTCTACCAACAACAAATGGTTTGAAAAAATCTGGATATTTGAGGACGGGCCCTTTTAGAAGTGCTTCCATCAACGTCTGAAAGGACTCTTCTACTTCTGGTGACCAAACGAAATCAGTTTCTTTCTTTTGCAGCAAGGTAAGCGGTTTCGCCTTATCCGCATATCGGTCAATAAACCTACGATAAAACCCTGTTAGCCCCAAAAAGGATTTAATTTCTCTCACATTTCGTGGCCTTGGAAATTATTGGATAGCTTTCAATTTTTCCGGATTCATGGACACTCCTGTTCCTGATACTATATCATCCAGATATGTGAACTTACTTCTCAGAAAGTTACATTTCTTTGGCTTAAGCTTGAGATTGGCCTCTGAGTTTTTGCAATACAATTTGTAACCTCTCTAGAAGTTCCTCAATTGTACTGCTAAACACAATGATGTCGTCTATATAGACAAGACATATATCATAAATTAAACCGGACAAGAGAACGCCTATGAGACGTTGGAAAGTAGAGGGTCTGCCTGCTAATCCAAAAGGCATACGAGTCCACTCATATTTTCCTCCTGGAATAACAAAGGCTGATTTTTCAATGGACTTTTCCTCTAAGGGAACTTGCCAGTACCCGCTTGTGAGATCTAAACTGCTAAAATGTTTGGCATTCCCAAGGGAGTCCAAGGTCTTTGCTATCAATGGGAGTGGATAGGTATCAAATAAAGTCACACTGTTCAACTTCCTATAGTGACGACAAATCCTTATGCTTCCATCTGGTTTGTCAACAATAACAACAGGAGAAGCCCACGGACTTGTGCTAGGTTTAATGATCCCTTCTTTAAGCATATCCTGGATGTTTTCATTCAAAGCTTGGCGCCTACTTTGTGGCACTCTGTAGGGTCTTTGAGCAATTGGCTTGCGATCTCCTGTTTCAATGACATGTTTCACTAACGGAGTATTACCCAAATCCTGACCAGGAAGCTGAAAAACATCAATGTAGTCGTACAATACGAGAGGAAGAGAAGAAAAGATGCTGCATTTAAACTGTAAGGAGTCCTTCCACGGGTTGGCTGGCCCCAAACACTGGGTTCACCTCCATATTCATACATCTCCACTTGGCAATGGATGCTTTACGTTCAACTCTTTCAGCTTCCTCCCCGCCTTGACTCTCTACTGATACACTCCACTGGACGTTGCGTGGTCATAGGCCAGCATAAGTTACAGAAGACAGCGCATGAATGAATGATTTTTTACCGATATTCATTTTTCTTCCGATATTCATTTCCCCGCCAGCACCATTCGTTTATTATCTGCAGCGACTGCCTCATCGCCGTCCTGTGGGACCTCTTTCAACATATTTTTTTCACGTTCAACCTCACCTCGCAAAAATCACCACAATTTTGATGGGAGGAGCGGCCCGTTTGTGCGACATATGAAACAAAGAACCTACGTTATTCTTTTGATTTCATCAATCAGGAGAACTCAAATAAATCGGCCATGACATGAAACGCAAAAAAATAAGGAAAAGAAAACTTTGTTTGACACAGCTAAGTACGAAGTCAATGGCTCAGACTGATATAGCTCAATGGACCTGGCGCTAAAAGCGTTGCATGACCAAGCCTATGGCCAAGAATAGCATAGCCTCAAGGACCTGGCGCTTTGAGTGGTGGATGGCCTAGCCTATGGCATGAAGTGACAGTCTCGTAGGCCTCGCGCGCCGGGGTGACAACCACCTCATCTCTTGGGCTCTTCGACTTAAAGTATGTGATGGCTTGGAAAGATGCAGCCTTCAAGGCCTGGCCTATGGCCCTGAATGGCATTGCATCGTAGGCCCGCGCGTTGGGGGTGACAGCCACGACCACCGCCACCGCATCTTTTGACCTCTTGGAATTAATGTATTAGACCGCGGCCGATACGCTACGCTGGGGTGACAACCACCACCACCACAACTCTCGGGCTCTTCGAATTATAGTATTAGACTAGCGGTCTGTGGCCGCTATGCTGGCCGTCTAATAGGTGGAAATTTGTACCGCCTATTGTGAACATAACGTCTCCTTGACAATCCCCTGTTCACCTCATTACCCATTCGGAACTAAACCGCTTCATTACACATAAACACTTATAGCTTACAGTAACAGGGAGATTCAGTTCCTAAGCACCACCATCATGATATTCCAGCTGATTGCCACAATCGTTCACTGTGAACGGTTTAGCACGTGTTCATGAGACTCAAGACGACTTTGCTGATTTCGTCTCCCTAGCACATTGAATAATCTTGCATCACCAATTAGCTCATGTGCTATGAGCGTTAGAATATAGTACATACACCAATAATTCTGAGACAGTATGGCCAAGCCTTTGGCCTAATATAGCATAGCCACATGGACCTGGCGCTTTGAGTGGTGGATGGCCTAGCGTATGACCTTAAATGATCTAGTCTCTTAGGCCTCGCGCGTTGCGGTGATAGCCACCACCACCACTTCTTCCCAGCAAACGTAATACTCTTGCGTCATCGAGTAACACATGGGTTATTAGAATTAGCTTATGGTACAGGTACCACAGATTCTGAAACAGTACGTGCCATTTCCAAAAACTTGTTCGACTTCAGCACCGAGGAAATTTAGCGCATGTGCAGCAGAATACTAACGGATAATTCCTCGCCTCCACAATAGCACCAGTAAACAACAGTATGAGCGTTAAGTGTAAGTTGCAGCAGAAGCAATTTTCCGTTGTGGCTGTAATGTGAAACTAATCTCTCCTCCCTACAAAAAAATATACAGCCTGACAGTGCTCCATGCGCAAACGACTGTAATGATTACAGGTAACATGGAGAGGCCTGACAGAATGTCCCAAATTCCCTGGTGTAATGGTAGTACCCTTGACCTGCAAGCAAGAGGTCCGGATTCAATCCCCTGTCGCCCCACGCCTTTCGACACCTGAGAGTTGCGTTCCTTGCATCAATTTGCCCAGCAGGCTGCATGGCTCTCCTATTCCTGAGCTCAACATTCGCTGCCACTTGCTGTTCAGCGGTCATTTATTACCTGCAGCGAATGCCTCATCGCCGTCCTGTGGGACCTCTTTCAACATATGTTTTTCACGTTCATCCTCACCTCGCAAAAATCACCACAATTTTGATGGGAGGAGCGGCCCGTTTGCGCGACGTATGAAACAAAGAACTTACGTTATTATTTTGATTTCATCAATCATGTAAATTCAAATCTTCCATGACATGAAACGCAAACAGAAAACTATTGCATGGAAGCGATGGCTCGAACCGCCACGCCTGACCTAACGAAAAAATTACATACAGAAAAAGAAAACACTTTAGCAAAGAATGTATTCAAATAGAGAACTTGCAGTCGATCATTGAAAACGTGACACGCACTCAGCACCCTGTAATTGACACAGCTACTAGCTAAGTGTAAAGCCTATGACTCAGACTGATATGGCTCAATGGACCTGGCGCTAAAAGCGTTGGATGGCCAACCTATGGCATAGAATAACATAGCCTCATGGACTTGACGCTTTGAGGGGTGCATGGCTTAGCCTATGGCCTAAATTAATCTAGTCTCGTAGGCCTGGCGCGTTGGAGTGACAATCACTACCATAACTCTTGGAATACAAGTATAAGACACGGTAATGTTGAGCGAACTGCGTGCCTTTTCCATAATATAAGGAACATAATACAAGTTATATAGTTCTGCATAGAGTAGATTATAGGTTTATATAATGATTTTGACATTTCCAATAAGACCTTTTTTTTTCGCCTACCAAGTAACTTTCTCTTTAGAGAAGCGCAGAAATGAGCACTAGTTTACCGCGAGTCCCTTCCTCACGTGCAACGGACTTCTCATTGGATTTTCGAGTCATCTAAAAGATTCGCTAATCGGTAGAAGCTATTCAAAATGCAACGCACCGCTGAGTACCATGGAAGACCTTGCTGAGTCGTTGCGAAATGAGCTTCGCATGTGAACGCACCGAAGAAAACGCGAGAAATAAGCGCAACAGTATGCCAAGCTGAAAGGTGGGAGCCCGTGGCATCGCGGTTCCTTCCCTTTGTATCTTGTTCTTGGCATTTTCTCACGACTATAAAGTTTTCCATTGTGAAAGTCACGAAGTATGCAGAGTTCTTTTCCCCAAGTACACCCAGATGCAATAAAGAAAATTCCGACACGTTGGATCTATGGTCATGCGAATAATACGTGGGTGGATCTAAACTATGCCCGACTTTTCTTTTTTCGGCATTACTCGTTCCATATTTTCCAATTATTTAATCCAGGTTGAAATTTTTTTATTATTTGAATTTACATGCAAGTGGCTCCTGAACTCGTTGGAAATTCTATTACACTTTGAATTTACGTGATGTTCAATATAATTGATACATTCCAATTCTGAATGACCAGCGAACCAATAAAATAATGCCTCCAGATCAACAAAAAATAACTTATTTAAAGCTCTCACATATGTCTTGTGTTATATGTTCATTGATATCTTGAGTTTATGTATGAGGAAACTTGCGAGTGGGTGTACATAAAATAAGAACGGTCTTCAATGTATCAGATTGTTTGGTCTCAAGTTCCTTGTGCCGAGTGACTTGAGTTGACGACAGTGCTTCATAAAACAAGGTCTTGTATCTCGAAGTCCAACTATGTCGAGGGTGGTACTGGTTTCAGCTGTCACTGAAATGAAAATCAAACGTTACAAGGAGGGCTCATCATTTCCATACTGGATCGGTTGTGAGATTTTCTAGGTTCCTTTTCTTCAGTTGATGTCAGGGTGGGTCACCATGTTCAGGTTACCCTGAGAAACTGAAAGTTTTTTTCAGAGCTTGGATGTTTTATTGATGCAACTGTTTGCCAGAGTAATTAAGAAGTCATTGAGGATCTTCGACTCAACAGGAAGAAGTGTTCTTTGCGCAGGATCGATATGAGTTTTGCTGCATTTATGAAATTGTATTGGGTGATTTTTACAAAAAAAAGCTCTACCGTTTTCTATGGGAGAAACACAATGGGCACTGCAACATAAAGACGACGAGCGGAACCGATTCAGAAATACTGTGCATGGTTGCTACGAGAACGTTCAAAAGGAGCTGAAGAGAAATTTCGAAAAACAGGCAGAAGACCACGGTGTGTGAAGCCTTGAGCATTAAAGGCCGAGTATCGTGGCATTCATTCAGGAGACTTACGTGACGGCCCCTACTTGGCTCCAACTCTTCAAGAACATCTGCTTCCTGATGCAAGAAGACAATCTGGACGACCCTGGCGATTCCGGCACGACGATGATCCGAAGCACCCAAGCACGGCAGCGAAAACAGCATGTTCCTCGAAACGAACGAATGGCCACCATTCATCGCTTCCAGCAGTAGAATCTCTCCTAAATGTGACGGAAAAATTTTCCACTCCACTAACCATTTTAATGCCACGCAGCCGATCCATTGGCCTGATTGACCCTTTTAGTGCCACGAGGACGATATGTTGTGAACAGTTGACGTCTCTTCACACCTGAGCTGATTCGAAATCATCACTATGCACGGAGAACACATGCTGGAATCTGTTCCAGTAATACATTCATGGAAATGCAAATATAGAAAAACTATGAAAATAGTACTAATAATATATAATAAAAAAGACTAGTTCTTTCATATACTCCGTATAATTTCCTCTTTCAATCATTCCTTCAGTGAACAAAATTAACCTTATGTTGCAAAAGTCATACTCGCAAATTTCTCTAAATTTGCTGCAACGATTCTTCGGAATCGTAGCAGCACTCTGACCAATTGGCACGGACAGATCCTATTTTTACTCATAATATCTCACCGGAATAGATTCCTCGACCGAAGCGCTCGACCCTCGAGCGGCGCGATGCACGGTATGGCCACGAAGCACGTGAAGGCGATCCGATCTCGTTCCTCCCCGTGTCCATTTCCTCCGTGACGTAAGGGGACGATTTGAAGGCTCCTTCGCGATCCGCGTCGCTTCCGGCTTCGTTTTTCCTTCATGCCGTTATCATCGGTTGTCGGGAAAACATCCAATGTTCGTTTCTTTTAAAACCGTCCGCATTCCAAATATTACGAGCTTTGCCGTTTATCGATGAATTCATACCGGTAGCGACTGCGCTTCCGCATTCTAACTCGCTTTTTATCTGACATTCCCATAGGTACTATGGGGAAACATCAGATATAGCGGTCGGTTTTTCACTTATATTTAATTCCGTCTGTCTACAATAACCATAGCGACAGGACAACACGACCCAATGCGCACGCGCAGTTTTCCGTCTGGGTCGAGGTGCCCGTCTTCCACGATAACATCCACTTCCCCTCCAGCCCTGGCGGTTGACGGATCCACAGTATACAATGGGAGAGAACAGTTTCACCCGACCGTGTAGACAGGGTTGCTTGGCGTTCGCGTGAAATGCGCCTCCTACACATACTCTCCTCCCATCTCCACGCGAACTATCGAGAACCTGTGTAGTGTCCATGCCTTTTCATATAGGCCTATGCCATACCGATGACAGCTATCATTATATCAAGGATGGATGTTTAGGAGTCAGTGAACGTATAAAACAATTCTAGAGGTATAGGGGCCAGTGGAATGCCAGATCTGTACTTGAGCTGGAATTCTCTAGTTTCTTTTTCCATCATTCGGATATAATACCTTTGAATATCTCTCATCCGTACAAGTTCTCGAGTGTAGATCATTCGACCTAATGAATGCTTCGATACGGACACAAGCATCGACTCCACTGCTCTGAAGCGTTGCGTCAGCAAGAAGTGCTTCACACCGAGGAAGCTTTGCTAACGATTAGGAATATTTGAGCGCTTAAATAGAAAGTGGAAGTGTCTCTTGGGATCTAGAATGACTGACTTCCCCGCGAGGATTGTTTTGGGTTTACCGATTCAACATCAATCGAGGGGTGACGTGGGTTGTGGAAGCACTCGCCGCCTTCAGGGCATTTCAATTCTTATAAAATATTATCTGTGCGCACTGGAAAGCAGAAACGTACAGTGAGATTCATACGTTTGCCCCCCATGACGTACAAAGTATGCGGTAAAATACGTTTGTTGAAAAGGTTCAGAAACAAAAAGTATAAATGTGCACCCTTCTAATCTCTTTTCGAAAGGTACGGATGAGGTATTTTCTTTAAATCCCATATGCACCTCGTTACGAGCCCATGGGCGCTTCAAAGATCTGCATGTGAACCTCAATTTTCGGCTTCGAGGAGCTTTCAAGTGAGTTTTAGCGACACGATGCGCAATTCGCAGGAATCGGCACCATGTCTCTGACAGTCGGCGAATCGTCGCAGACGAGGTACATCCGTCATGTTCACGGAGACGGTGACAGCTCGGCAATGTCTCCATGACGTACCAATACGTGTGTGTTGGCCATCTCACGGACGGCGCCTTCACCAATGTCATGGTAACGCACGTCCAGACGCTAATAAAGGCTATCTTTATACCTTAGACTTCACTGTCCTCGTGGGACGCCCCAGCATATTAACATTTCCAGATTCGTTGATTCCAAGTAGCGCGTTTCGATGGAAAATTAACATTCGGTTAAATTATAAGTATCACGATGAAAAAGAGACATGAAAGAAGAAAAACCTTCTAAGTTCCGGTGCATTCGTGGGTTCCACACCGCCATCACCGAGATGGTGATGCCACGTTCCGGTAAAAAATACGATCGGAAATAAACGTGGAGCTTTCTCCTATATATTGAATCGGCATGGAGGTGATTTCCTCGCCGCCACGTCAAATGAATGTCTCTCGACGGATCAGCTCTTTACGCATTTCCCGTTTTCACGCATCCCTTGGCTTAGCCTATGACCGAAAAAGTTTTAGCCCTGCAGGCTTTAGTATGAGTGGCCGAAATGTGCATGACAGTGAACGTGTTAAAGTGGCGTGTGATGCCGTAAAATGGGGACCAGAGGAGTGGATTTCGACGGTCGTCCGTGTCTACTCCTCCGTTCTCTTTTCGGACTGCGATCGAGCGCTGTCCAAAGTATTTGGGAATTTTGCTCCTCACCGACGTTGCAATCCGGGAATAAAGCAGGGAGAAGATCCAAGTTGAATGTTTTCCTCATCTTAAAGGTATCCGATGGGAAAAGTTGCCCGGAAGGGAACGGCGATTCCATCCGTCCGATCGCGATACGTTACCATCGATTCGTAACACGTCTTGCAGTTTTGTCACGTAGCGCATTCCCTTCTCTTTTGTCGTGTCTTACGTGAACATTCCGCACATTTCGACGGAGAGAGACCTTGGAAATCTCGTCCATCGACTGAGCATCGAGGTCGTGAAGCGGAACCGAGGGAATTTTTTTCTTCTCGAGAAGCGAGTCGACGGGATCGCAGAAAAGTAACACCGGAAGCGGAGACGAACGAAAGGACGTGGATTTTGAGGGATTTCCCGCGCAGAAAAACCCCGAGTTCTATTATGATTTTCCCCATATAACAGGATGCGATCGGCGCTACGCCGGCCGGTCAGCCGATGGAGCAGCGAGAATCGAGGCGATTTCGGCGAATGCAGAAGAGATTCGGACGGTATCGTACGGCCGCGGAAAAGGAAACGACGGAAAGTTAGAGGACTGCACATTGGGCGTTTCGTCGCTACCGTTACCGTGCCGTACACGAACGGCGTGAAGGCCACTCGAGGCCGTGTCTAAACGACGACGGTGGCCGAGAAGCAATCCTCATTCCTTGCTCGTATCGGTTCGCACCCCTGTCACCCGGAGAAAATGCTAGAACCAGTTCACGACCAAATGGAAGAGCCTAATCGAGTGAGAAGTTTGAACCGGAATGCCACCCGCTTGGGTCTCGTTGGGAATCATGATGATGATAATGGGGGGGGGGGGGGGGGAACTTCCACAATGACGGCCGACTGTTGCAGTACGTACTTCTTGAAAGAAGTGTTTTTAGTATTTCATTTTGACCTGTCGATATAAGGTAACCTCCCATCTTTTCTTCGGCGAGTCGTCACGCTACAGCTAAAGAGGGGTAATGAGAGGGGAGGGGGAGAAGGGAGCTTCCAACTTCACTACGCCGCCACACCCAAAACGTTACTTCCAAGTCCGTCAATTTAATGCCGAGCAGCAAAGAGTTCCTATTTAACACATTGCGTACCGGACATTTTATCCCGTCGATCCGCCGCTCTGGCCTAAGCCTCAGTTGCCTTAGCCTTATAAGCATCGACCTCCAGGCTATGACTTTTTCGGCCATAGGCTTAGCAAAATGACTAGCGAAAGGAATTAAAAATTGAGCGGTACGCAAAGAGTTAATATGCTTGCTCTTCGGAATTTCTGCGTTTTAAAGAAAGAAAATGCTTGCATAACAACCCGCAGCTGAGTTTTACTGAAGTATTAAATTGAAGGTCAAGAAACCGTGCTTTTCAAAGAAAGCACGACGAATCTGGAAAATTGGAAGCGCGAAATAAGTTTTACAGTATTTTCATTAAACGTGAATTGGAGTCCGGCGAACGAAAGACATGTATGTTTCCATGGGCCCCGTCACGCCCACTTTTACTCTTGCTAAGGAGAATGAATTCATTGAAGACGGCTTCTGAAATGCCGAACGTAACCAGGCATCGAGTTTCGATGGAGACGTACGATGATGCATTGGAGTGATCGTCGCGGATTCGGGAATCCAGAGTCCTATTTCTTTGGCGACACCGGTACGAAGTAGAAGGCGCAGATCCCATAGAAAGAAGTGAACAACGCGAACGTGAATTTAGGTTCGGCAAAGCGACCGACTCCCCGAAATCGCGAATTTTTCACCTCGCGAAAAGAGGGTTTCAAAGTATCTGATAGTTGCCTTTCATGGTCATCTCCATATCCCTATGGAGAGTGAAGATTGCGGGAGGCGGGATCACGCACGGAACGAGTAGACAAAGAAAAGAAGCTTTCGGGGGGCCCATGGGGATGGAGAGATGGAGGTCGTCGAAGGGCGAGTGTTACCGTTCAAGGTCGCTTGCACATTCACTGGGGTTCATGCTGGAACGCGAGCGATTCCCGGGAATAAATCATCCCTGCGGCGGATGCCTCCGTGTATCGCTCGGGCAGTTCCCATCCCGAGACGGGACGAGGTTCTGCATTCAGACGGACGCGATCATGGCGGTGTGGAGCATCTCTTCGCTTTCCTTCCTCTTCTTCGTGTGGTCGGCGTTCGCCAAGCCGCAATCTTCTCGGAGCGGTCGGGTCCGAGTCGTGAGTCGACATCCGTGTTTCGTCCTATCGTCATACAAAAACTAGAAAACGAACCGAGTGATTCCTTCCGTTTCCCCCCATACTTTTTCTGGCGCTGTTTCATGTTCTTTTTCGGACGTTTGTAAAACGAGTCGTAGGATGCGAGGAGGCGACGACCTGCCCCTCCCGACGCTTCCCCCACAATTAATCGAGGATACACGGGGGGGGGGGGGAGTTCCTACGTCGCGCATGTACTCGAATCGCAAATTCGTGTTTTTGTCGTCGAGCAATCCGAATCCCGTTTTCACAAGATCGAGACCTTCGGAGAAAGTGATGAATCTATCCATGAAGGGCTCGGGAACAGGAATCTCGTTTCTCATTCGTTCGCTTTGCCGGATCGACATCTCGACTGGCCGCGAGCCAGATTCTCTTACCGTAATGGAACGATGGTAATTTTTTCGGACAGAACTTTTCGGCCTATCTGACCTAGAATTATACTCCCTTGGATTCGCCGCTGACGCGGGGCCTACGAGCCTATGCCTTGCTAGGCCAGAGGCTGGGCCGATGCGAAGGCGTTAAAGCGGAAACCTCGAGAGGAAATGGTGGTCCTTGACTCCTTGAACGACCTTGAGGGCGGGGATCGACACGGTCTCGGCATTACGGCTCCGATGCTTCCTGAAGAGAAAAGCTTCTAACGTTACACTCCAGGTTCCATGGATGACCGACCGATGCAGACAGAAGCGGAAGCATATGGTAAAACGGGTGGTTTTCGCGCACACTCCTTGTATTTTGTACTTTCGCATCCTGTGACGATTTTATCCTCGTTCGGAGACTTGAACAAAAGACCTCATTTTGTAGGGTGTGAAATTGGCTATCAATCCATAGCAAATTTAACGTCGCTGCAGTAACAGCCAAGTAAGGAGGCAAGCGAGATNCATCTCGACTGGCCGCGAGCCAGATTCTCTTACCGTAATGGAACGATGGTAATTTTTTCGGACAGAACTCTTCGGCCTATCTGACCTAGAATTATACTACCTTGGATTCGCCGCTGACGCGGGGCCTACGAGCCTATGCCTTGCTAGGCCAGAGGCTGGGCCGATGCGAAGGCGTTAAAGCGGAAACCTCGAGAGGAAATGGTGGTCCTTGACTCCTTGAACGACCTCGAGGGCGGGGATCGACACGGTCTCGGCATTACGGCTCCGATGCTTCCTGAAGAGAAAAAGCTTCTAACGTTACACTCCAGGTTCCATGGATGACCGACCGATGCAGACAGAAGCGGAAGCATACTATTTCCTTCGCATCTACGAGGGGTTCCCGATAAGGTTACGTACGCCTTTTTTAGTGGGCCTCCTTTCCTTTCAGGAAAGGTCCCCCTTATGGTCCCGCCCTGTCCATCCGTTCGTGTCTCATATTTTGGTCGTCCTATCATAACTTAAAAAAATATTGGCCCGATCGATGCGAAAATTGGCAAGCGGATAGGTACGAACGAGATACAGGCTGTGTTCGTTTTGTGACGAATTTGCACCAAAAATGGAATATATAATGCAAATTTTGGGTTGGAAATTTGGTCACGGAGGGAAAGGTATGAATACCCGTTCGCCCTTGAGGTTCTGGACTCGAATGCGCATGCGCATACGACCCAGGCATTGGGCCGTGTCAGCAACTATAGCTGTCAGTTCCCTGCCAACCTTCGCGGCCGATGGACCCAACCGCGCACAGCCTTCCATCATCGTTTCGTGGGCACCGTTTGTCCATGTTTATCAACTCGAAATGAGGTTTTTGATGGTCTAAGACCGGAAAGAGATGGCTTTTTTTTAAATTAGGGTTTCCTTAACCGGAAGGAGGCCCACTACTGGGTTGGGCTTGCACAACTTCTTTACATCCATCATTACTGTATTAATTAAAAATTGGTATACATAAGCAGTAAGGCTTGTTCTATTCCTGAAAACATTCCCCGTGCACTGCTACCATCCGGAACGAACAATTAGGAAGTTCAAATGTAAAGCGTCCTTCGTAAAAGGTCATGTTTACAGTAATTTTTGGGATAAGAATGCTAATGGATTTTTTTTTTCCCAAACACAAAGATGAATGCTGACAGATATCGCCAGACACAACACAAACTGAAGGAGGAACAGAAAAAAGAAAGCGACCCTCAATAAGGGAAATTGATGTATGCCTGACAGGAGAGAGCATTGTCATGCTCTCTCCCTCATACGGCATTGAAGGTTAGAGTCCGCCGAAAGCGGTCGATGCGCCGTGCAATCGCCTGGCCAGTCTAGACATTCAACCCTCGGAGTTTCGTTTGTTCGGACCGATGATGGTTCATCGAGTGCATTTTCAGGAATAGAACATGCCTGGGAACTTTATGTATGCCGATCTTTATTTGCACTTTAAAAAGGTTAATGGGCAAGTCAATGAGCTATATCGGGTGGCGCAAAAAAAAAGGGACCTCTTCGTTGGACCAGGCAGAGAGGGCTATTGTTTTTAGGGCGTTGCGTGTCCATTTTGCGCGGGCGAAGCCGAACGCTGTCGTCGCGTGCTCATGCGCCTCACTCGTTATTATTGCGTACTTGTGCTGCCCAATGGTCTTTGCTATGCCAAGAGCATCGTTTCAGTGGGGATTTGCTGTTACAAATGATCTCCAAGTATATGGCCGAGAAATGACGGCTGCATTCGGTCGGCAGAGGAAGGCAAGTCTGTCCTCTCTCCATTACTTTTTCATCCATCCCCTAAATTTCTGCGAAGCCTTTTCGGACTTTCAATTTTTTTTTGCGCCACAAGCAGTAACAAAACATTCTCAATTTATATTTTCGCGACCGATCGCACGAGTACGTAAAGTAAGAAATCTCGACGGAAGAGAAACAAAAACACTCTCGATGAATTTGGACTCCTCCGAGGCGGATCCAGGTGAGATCCAGGTGAGGCCAGCCGTGCCGGGCCAGGAGCTCCGATCGCAGCGCCGCTTCTCCGCGGCCATCCGATTTCTCTCTCGACCCGACAGACCTCCTTCGTATCCTACTTTCGCGGCGACGAGGAAGAAAGAAGGGCGAGCACGGTGCGTGCCTTCCAGAAGGTCGAGAGCGAGTCGGCGGCGTCTTCCGGCTCGGAATTCCTGCCGGTTTCGTCTCCCATCCATCGTGCCCGCGATGGGGAACAAGGACACCGTCTCCACGCGTCGCCGTGCCTGGATTTTTCTCTTTAGGATCCACATTTTTTATTCGCTCGTTCGTTTCGGATGCGATGTCCGGTGTCGAATGGTCTCAAACTCTAACGCGTTAGTTTTCGCAAGTTCCAAACTAATTTCGATATTCGATTATTTAAATCAGGAGCGGCATCATGACTGTTCGTGGCTTCTAAATGAAGACGTACGCATCGAAATCGATGTACGAGGGTATATGCAACGGGCGATTCACCTATCTATTAGAAGACGATCTCGTCTTTTGGTACCAGGTCTCAAAGGTCACCAGGTAGGTAGGTAGGCAGGCTGAAGTGTTTTTAGTGGGCCTCCTGTCCTCTGCCTCACACTTCGTTTGTCCGACGAAAACCAAAAAATATATATTGGACTGATCATCATAAAAATTGGTTTGCAGTTGGATGAGAACAAGATACAGGCTCTCTGCCTTTGGAGGAAGTCGAGCCGAAAACAAAACTTTTACCCACATCTTAAATCTGAAACTTGATAGAGAGCCAGGTAGAACCGCGAGTCCTCCGCGATCTCGACCTGAAGGCGCATGCGCAGCGCTCAGCTTGTGTAGGGTAGTCCTCACTGCCTGGGGCCTGTTTCGTGCAATTTACCAGTTCTACAAGTAGTTGCAAGGGTCGTGTCTCCTAGTCTAACTCTTCGGATCGGTCCTGCTGGCCCTTCGCACGGCCACGAAACGACCCTCGTAATTACTTGTAATTTGTAAATTCCAGGAAGCAGGCCCCGGAAAGTGTTTGTTCCCGACCAGCCGTGTGCCAGAAATCTTTTCGAATGGCGGCCTAAATATTCAGACCGTACAATTGCACGAGTGGAATGACTCGGACGGTCGACCGAGAGTAAAAGAGAGCGTTTTTTGCAGAATGAAGGCGGTGAGCTGACGACGAACGGAGAGAGCCCATTCGTGGGGGTGAACGATCCGAACCGACTCATCGATTCCACCTGGAACTTGACCAAGTTGGCGTTGAAGGAAATCGGTGACGTGGTTCCTCTTCGCACCTACGAGGTGCCACTCCTGAAACAGTGCGTTTGGGTCTTGGTGTCTCGGGCTTCGTCTTCGAGGCAGAAATTCATTGCGTGAAATGCGCCGTCGTTTCTTCGAAATTCGTCTCCACGTCACTTTAATCTATGCTTTTTCAAGTTGGAACGGGGTTCTTCCGGGTATAAAGACAAAAGCAGAGAGAGAGAGAAAAAGAATTTCTTTCAAACATCGGATTCCATGGGTTCCTTTGCATATCCAGACGACGCATTTCTCGTAGTTAAATAAGTCGCAGTCCGAGGCGAGAGAAAAAGGGATTCCCTTCGACGCGGGACTCCTTTCTACGCTGGATTCGTTGCACCGCTTTATACTCCCTTCTGCGTTGCAGCGACTTGGAAATACCGCCGATCGGATTCGCCCTTCCCCTCGGAAAGACGTTCTTCTTGGACGACGGCACCTTGGAGGGATTGGAAACCGCACGCAGAACGGTAAACGTTTCGAGGGCGAAATCGTACGCGAAGCGCTTGCACCCGTCGCGTCACGCGCGACCTTTCGCTTGCGATTCCAGGGAAACGCGATCTTGCGGCGAGACGGAGACGATTACGTCGTGGAGGCATCCATGGAGGCGGATCGGCTCCTTCTCAACTATACGGCCGCCTTGCGGTTCCTTCTCTTCAGCATCGAGAGGAAGTTCTCCGCCGAGTTCGAAGGAATCCAAATGGATCTCGAGGTGAACTTCATCCACTTGTCTGGGACTCTCGACGGGTATTTGTTTTATGGATGTGAATTTGATTCGGGCGTTCTCCTCGGATGACGTGATCTTCCCCTTCGTCTCGGAGTGGAAATTTCCGCGGTCTGTCACGAGCCAAATTTATACCTGGAGAAAATATCGTCGATGAGTTATAATGGTATTCTGTAGCGATGACGGCACGAAGAATGACGAACACTCGAGAACAGGGGACCGAAGGAAAAGAAGCCATGCACCACTTTGATCGAGTGCAGCTGTGTTGGAGATCTCTGCAATTTTTTCAAGGTCCTACTGCTTTTACGCAGCGGGACTGGAGTGTTCCCTTTTTCGGCTTCACATCGCGTCCATTAGAGGTCGTACGAGCGTCGAGGTTTAGCTACTTGGAATATAAAGGCTCGAAAGGAAAAGCTGATGGATGCCCACGGATGTGGATCTAAGATTTCGTCTCGCGTAGGATTTGCTCCACGTTTTTTCTTTTTTGGGGAGGGGGATTTTTTGGTATATGGAAATTTCCCTGGGCGTGATTTTCCGCTCCTGGGTTTACGCGAAGATTCGTCACTAGGCGAATGGTTTCCTAACTTGCTGGACTTCTTTTCTTGAATAACATTCATTCTATTCCTCCGCATTCGAGTACATAGAGGCGTTGTCTTAATTTGGACTTGGCATTTTCCAAATGCCTGTGAAACGATCGAATATCTACGCAACGGGATTCCGTTCCCAGATTTATTCTGTCATTTCGAACTTTGGCATCACTGTGCCGATGGGGGGTTTGAGGAAAGAGAAAATCTATGAAAAATGGTTTTCACATTACTTCTCGGCCATGTCCATCTTCCAATTCGAAGTGTGATGCACGATTAGGTCCGATCATGGGACTCGGTTCATCCGAACCCTCGTCGAGCGACACGCGAGACCCGAATTCGCAGTTTCGTGATGCACGAGAAGGGGATGCCAACGAGGCTCTGCATCATCCCCTTCTGTGAACGGGCTGGCGTTCCACAAGTAGGGAGAGGATCGTGGTTTAGAGCGGGAATAGGGACAGAAACGGAGAGTTATTGAAGGAACGATAACGCCGCATCTCCTCGGACTCCGCAATCGTTCTTCGACTCCGATATCTTAGGTCTTATTTCCGCGTTTTGGAGTTAGGAGAATCGCGGTCATTCGCGCTGACGTAGGACCACGGAGGAGGGGGGATGACTCACATTTACAAAGAAGTACAGAGCCGACGCGTTCTCACGGCGCGAAAGGAGTATGAGGGATAGATCCGCTTGGTGCATTGGAAACGAAGGCGGTCGTTCCGTATTAATGTAAATAGGCGATTCACCTAAGAAAGTGGGATGCCTCTGGAAATTCCTTGGGTATGGTCACGGTGTATCTATCTCTCAGATCCGAGGGAACCCGACTTCCAAGAGTTTCTCCATCGGACAGTTCGACATCAAGAACATTCGAGACGTGAAGATGCGGTTGGGTGAAAACCGGAAGTCCAACTCTCTCCTCACCACGGTCAGTTCCTTTGCCGTTCGTCGCGGCCGTTTCGGACGCAGGAGCTGCGAATTCCTTTCTCTTCGCGGTTGCAGGTGGTGAGGGGAATGAATCTGTTTCTGGGATGGTCGTTTTACGATTACCTGGAACCCCTTTTGAACAATGGGATCCGAGGCGGGATTCAAGTCGGCCTGAACCTGCTCAGGAGCGAAAGATCTTCGTGAAGTGAGGCAGCCTCCAGGAAATTTCCCCGTCGGCGCTCGTCATTGCGACATCATACGTCACACACTCGATTTCGAGACGTCGTGCCGGCGGACTCCGTGTTCCCACGAATTAAAACTTTCATGTTCGTAGAAACAAGTATCGTGCATTTTCTCAACGAATCGGTTGCTCGTGGGAGGATGATCATTTCGATGCATGGGTTTGCTTCTTTGTATCTTGGAATTAAGTCTTCACTCTTTTTCTTTGACCAAGATTTTCTTTTCGCCGGATGCCGAAAGTCCTTCATGTAACATTTGTTCTTGCAACACGCCGTCATGTATTTAATCCCTCGGTGGAGGGGAGATAATCCAAGCACGACACTTGGAAATGTGATTTTGTTTCAGCTTAGAGTACACTGGAATAAATCCCGGAATGTTCCACAGCGCCTACCCTCTCGCTGCACAAAACTGTCACTTCGGGATCAAGACGTGAGCCAATACAACGCGATGACTCGGAAACCTTAGTTTACTTTACGGAAAAGTAACTAGTAACTTAGTATGTCCACAAGATCGTGGACGCCGCCGTTTCGTTCGTTGGGTGGATTCATCGCTTCAATGGAGGCTATTGAAATGTGTATTGTTTACGGTTGGCTTATCCTTTTTTGTAATGAAAATTGAACCTTGGTATTGTAGCAAACATGAAATGTGGATACGTGGGCGCCAACTCTCGCATGATTACGTAGCCAGCACGTATGTTCGGCATGTCGAACCCCCCCTCCGCTTTTCTTGTTGACAAATTCTTTGCAAAGGTCACAAATAACCAACTTTATTGTCTCCTCCCTGGTATTGAAACCCCCGGTCTTCAGTTCGAGGAGTGGCAGTCGGTCGCTTGCACGACTCGGGCAGCTCGAGCTAGGAGCTCTCTCTCTCTTTTGAGCCTGCCAAGAGTCTGCGGCTGGACGACTCCTCCAGAGCCCGGTTGACCCGATTCCATCCGTGGTTCAACCATAAAGGAAGCGGAACGGCTCAGAAGGCGCTGCTCCATTTGCGAGTAAACGGCTGCCAACCCGTCCGCGGGTCACGAACCTCGAGCTCCGTTGACATCAGCGTACGTACCGCCTGCTCGGTTTGACCTCCACTCGAACCTCGAGCCAGGACGTATTACGACGGTGTAGGATCCACAGTTCCGAACGGCTCCTTCCAGGACCTTGGTGCCTCCAGAATTTGTTAATCGACTGGTCGGCTCGGTTCGATCCAAACCTCGAGCGGAAGTGCTGCCGGATTGTAGCACCGGTAATCCCTTTCCTCGCGGATAGGAAGGCCTCTGGACGTAGGTGTCTGCAGACGTTAGAATTTCCACGGTTAATCGACTCCTCACTTGAGGTTGGCACCCATTCGAGTAGAGCTCGACTCTACCTGAAATTTCGTGGCAGCAACTGGACGAGGACAGGACTCCGGTTTATCCGAGACTCGGAGGTGCGATTAATTGGAGGACAGAAACACGCCGTTTGGAGTTCCCAACATTGGACGAAGATCTAAACCTTTCGGGCAGTCCCTGAATCTCATAAAACCTATAGTCACCCGTAGTCAGTAATAAACCAGGCCCATACATCCATCAAACTGCAATCGTGTTCCATTACCCACCTGCCAAATCTTTTTCTGATAAAAGTGTAAGTGCGGCAATCAGCCGTCGGGAGATTTCCCGATTTAACTTGCATAAACGCAACAGTATTAAGTACTCGGAAAGAATCAAGAGTTAAACCCTCTCCTGGCCGAAGCGCTCGTTTTGTTTATGGACTCATAGTGTCATCGGTGGGACTACTGAAATTTGGTGCTTAGCCAGCTCATACAAAGCACGTTTTGTAAAATGAAAATATCTGGGCAGCAAGGCTTAGGAAAGGGGCTGGGGGAGGATTACGGCTAAAATGAGAAAGTGTGAAAGAAAGAGGATTGGGTAGGCCGGTAAATTTGTCGAAGAGACGTGAAATGAGTGTTTCCGCGGGGAGTGCGTTTCGGATCTCTGGGTAGGCTGCACCTAACTTGCCTGTCTGCTCTACTCGACTGCTCAAAAACCTCAACGTCCGGTCTTCCTCTATATCATCCCCCCCGTGAAACCGCAGGTTAAACGCTACTTTGCAGGCAGACATCTAGCAAAAGTGAGCATCTCTGAGCCGTGAGGTTATGTCCCTTATTCAAATCGTCCGTGAAGAAGTTTCTCCTGCTGTATGGGACGACGGCGTGAATCATGTGATGAGGTTGAAAATTAAATACCCAAGGATTGATGAAAGAGCAGATGCCACGATATGCAGGATGGAGGATGTGAATTTCATTGTTTTATTTTTCCCCTCCCCCTCTGGGTTAGCCACTCCTGGGGGGGTTCCGGAGGAAAGAGACAAACCATAAAGATATTGACCCGTTGATGACGAAAATTGGCTTTTATGTTCTTTGCGATGCTCCATTCCGCCATAAAAGATTAAATCAGCTGTCGTTCAATTAGAGTGATAGCTCCGGTACCGTCTCCCAGTGTTGCCGGAACCGTGCCGAAATAATGTCAGATTCAAGACTGTCTTGTCCTTATTGGCATCTGGATAGTTTTTTTTTTCTTACTTATTTATGGGACATTTATGTGCTGAGCTGAGAATGAAGCGGTGGTTAGCAGTTCTTGATCGATGTGGAGGGATATGCACAAGTCTTGTCCGGACATCCATGAATTAACAGGATGGCGCGTATCATGGATTGCATGCTTCTTGATGGCATCCTCTCCTCAGCCCTATTCGAGATGGTTCGATGAACTCCAGATAGGCTTAACGTTCCACGTCCCATTGAAATGGTTCATGAAACGCGAAACAGACCTCCAATCGGTCTAACGTTACACGTCCTTAACCAGATGTCTCGAAGATCACCATTCACCCTTATGGGCCTAATTGACGCCCAAGTCGAGAATTGAGTTTCTTTTGAAAAAAAAAAAGGTAGGCCTTGGCGTGACCTGAAGGTGGTCTGTCAGTTAGGCCTAGGCTTAACGTTAGTGAATCCCATAGAGATGCCCCGGGGTTGGGGGTGTGAAGATAGGTAAAGTAATTGAATAATTCGTTTTCACGTTACTTCATCTAGTACGTCGAGGATCCGCCGCTTGGCACTAAAAGTGATAAAGTATTTCCCTACTACTTGGAGAGCAACATTATGCAACTTCAATCTCAACCTCGATCAATGATGATAGTGCAGACGGTCTAATCCCCGCTTACGTATCATATGTCTAGACCTACTGCAACTTCTTCAGCAAGACCAAAGCTATCCCATGTGGATCTCTTTGAAACCCATCACTTGCGTACTAATTTGATTCTTCTCAAGTTCTTCCGCACAGCCTATGGCCTGGAGAGGCATAGGCCTGTAAGTCGCGCGCGTCATGCTAAGGCAGCGCAATTATAGGTCAGGAATGGGCGAAAAAATTCCTGGATTTCTCTGAATCATTCCCAGGTAGATGTGAAGACCTGGAAACTGTACACATGACTGATGGGTTATGTCTTACGCCTCTTTCATTTATTTTAGAACAATTTTAATGATCAAATCCCAATCATTACCTATAGTAAATAACTTTTGAAATCTCCACCAAGCAAATCATCTATATCTGATTTAATCGTTTCATAGAAACTGGTCTGAGCGACGATGAGGTTGAACGTGTACAATACTGCGTTCGTCAACGGCTCGAGGTAATCATTGCTTCGTGCGAGCTCTGAATTTATCTAATACAATGCCCCTTCCGGTTGTTGCCACAACTGCCTTACGCAGGTACAATAGGAGCCGTACAGGTGCCAGATTTGACAGAAGTTGCAACCAAATGATAACCTCAAACCGCACACCTTTCTGCGATGAATCGATTTTTAGTACATTTGTGCTTAGTAGTGGGAGAACCTTTCATATGTCATAACATGGAACATTGGGGTAGAGAAAAATCCTCATCTGGTGGGTAAATTTGGCGAAGTTAGTAATAGTGCCACGAGCCGTAGTTTGATGAATGAATTACAATAAAGGTAAGCTGAATCCTCTGTGGGCGGAGGAACATCTTCTTTCAGGGTTACCGTAGTGCCCATCAAGTTCCGAAGTTGGGAGAGGACAGTTGATGTATCTTCCAAGCACAAAAAGGAGACAGTTAAGGGGCGGTGAGCTCGGTGGGGATCGTTTGGTTTTCGGTCTCCTTGTCTTGATGCACGAGGTGATGCACCACAGCTGGTGCTGGTATTTTCATGGTTTCTACGAAGAACTGTCGCGCTACATTCACCGTAACCTCATCCAAACCTTCAGAAAGACCATAGATAATGTTCCGCCTCCTACTATGGGCTTCAGACTGGAGAGGACGACATTCAAGTCCTTCGTTGCGCCGGAGGGAGTTTTTAGTTTCAAGAACCAGGGATTCTCGCATGTCTTGGCAATTAGCTTGATAAAAGTTCAAGGAGGTTTCTTGAGCCTCTTGGGTGCATCGTAAGGAATTTATGTCAGCTCTGGCAGGGGCCATCTCCGCTTTTAGTGTCAAAACTAGAGTGCAAATCCTTGTTTGAAGACAGCCTTAGGCGACGGAATCCTTCCGTAAAAAGTCGAGAGAAGACATAGCTGTAGCCTAGAGGGAATTACACAATCCAGCCGTATCTGTGCTAAAGCCTGGAGCGCTATTGGAAGGCAGGTAGTAAGAGCCTGGTTGCTTATCTTCGAGTCCCCTCGCTTCAGCTAGCTATTAAGAGTGTAAATCACGCGGAAGTTCTGCGGCGATATCACTCAAGACATCGTCCAAGTTTTCATATATTCGTTGATTCGGGGTAGGGTTAAGTTGAGGGGTGGAGAAGGAAGCACTGATTGGGAGTTCACTGGCACTATTCCTGGTTTTAATTTTTCCGTGGCGCTTCGGCATTTAGCCCACTGGACCACATAGTTTAATTTGAAGTTGAAGATAAGGATAGTACAGAGATAGGTAAGATGATCCTACTCTGTAGTGGCTCTTCAAGTAAGGTCTTTGCAAGTATAGGTGTCACAGTAGCCTTAGTTGATCCTGTATTGGATAGTCTGACCGGGAGACCAGATAGACGCACGCAGCTATCATACTACACATAAGAGTCTGTAAGGCATGGCTATCTTACAAGTCAACCAGATCACCTTAATGGAAAATTCACTTTAAAAAGTCAAATGTTAAAATTCATCCATAACCATACACATATAAGAGACTAATCTGTTTGTCATTCCAGGAAACTCCTCCTAGACAGATGAACGGATTTTCAAGAGTGGGGTGTCAAACGAAGCTTAAGACTTGGAGTTGATACTTATTGGGTAAAACGTCTTGCCGAAATCAGGCACTTACCCTAGATAACGTCGATAAAATAGCATAGGACCTACCTACCTACCCGAGCGAAGTCCTCGCAACCAAACCGTACAAGGCATCGTCGGCTACGTACGTTGTTGCTGTGGCAAAAGCCGGAAATGATCAGAGATTTCTGCCTATAATAGGATTAAGGGGGCCTGGGCAACTGGACCCTCGACCCCAGATGGGAAGGGTGAAAGACACGGTGGATGTTCCATGTAGAAAACTGGTGCTTAAGGATGTCCACCCATGATCAAGTCGATGAATCTTTCGCTTCCTGCTGCGAATTTTGCCCAGTGCACTCCACAGAAATCCAAAAGGTTAGAATTTTTTGGTATTGCTAGATTAACCTTGCTTTCTCATCTACTCATTGTCATTCCCAATTTGACCACTGTTATGGAAATGAAAGGCTACGTTACCAGTCTTCCGGAAATACTTGGTCTACTGCGCCGCCCAGGGAGATTTAGGTCAGACCGTGCATGGGGGCAACAAAATTTATCAATGAAGATGAATAGCTTCATCATCCTTAGGCCTATATTTGTATCTCGTACAAAAGCTTGTAGATGAAAGTAACCCCTTGAGGAACAGCTTGTAACAGAAGGTAGAAGTTGCGGTGTTTGTCTTTTCCAAACAGTTAAAGGCAATGACATCTTGACTTGGTTAAATTTCCGTGTAGCTTACATCTCATCATTTACAACTTGTTTTAGGGAACAATTTCGTCGTGATCGTTATATAATGTTAAGAAATACATGAAGTGGATGAAAGGAAGGTTACCCTACACCTAAAGATAATTTTCTCATAGGAAACAAGTAATATCAACGTAACAACAACTATGTTCCCCCCAGGTGCTCGAGTGCGAAGGCCTGTTATGGAAACATTTTTTTGACTGTGATATTGTGATCGTGACCGGCTCTTTCGTCGCCGACAAAAACTTTTGGTCGTTGCACTATTTCGTCACAGGCTAAGATACTCGCACTCTCCTTGTGCAGGCTGCAACTGTTCCCAGCCCTTCTGACAAGTCTGCGCATAAGTTTTTGAAAATTTTAAGTGGCGGCTTTGAGTTCCCCAACTGTCTTTGCCACTTGGACACGATCAGATTTGGATGCATGATTGGGGTCAGTGAGTGATCGCGTCATTTCTCAGGTGCATTCTACCCTTACAGCGCCATGCTTGCTATCTTATTGAAACTTACTACAGTAGGTTTCAATAAAATAGCTATACTACATAAGAAAAGCTTCATTGATATGGTATCTTTATTAACTTTTAGACATCTTCAGCTATGTCAGTGCCATAAACATGACTCTACAGTAGATGCATGCATATGGCAACGAAAAACGGCTCACTATAACGTCAGGGATGATCACAAACCTTTGCTCTCTGTTTCTCGTGGTTATCACCTGAGGAAGAGAGGTCCTATTTTTTTTTTTACCATTGTTCTTTTCCATTGATACGGTCCATTTGTTTGCTGTAGACGTAATGGATTGAGATGATCAATGATTCTTGACATTGAAACAGTTGTGCTATTTGTGGTTAAATACTTATTATCATGCAAGTGACTTTCACATTGGGAGTTCCTTGAAAGTTGTTGATTCCATCATGATTGCTGGAAAGATTCCTAGCAATGTTCATCGGAAACCTAGGTCCTTGGAGGACAGGAGAAATTGGAAGGCCACAGAATGGGAAAGATTCCTTTTATTTTATTGCTCCATCTGTCTCAGGGGCATCCTCCATTGAAAGTATCTTAAATATTTTCTCCTCTTTGCATCATATAGTGTCATGACGCAAACCGATACCATATCAGGTCAAGGCGGTACAGATCGTTTGAAGGCTTTCATTGAATACTTTGGGAGCTTTTCTGGTGCTCAGAATGTCACTTAAAATGTGCATCAACTATCACATGCTTACGACTACATTCTCAATTTGGACTCTTTGTCCCAATACTCTTGTTTCCCTTTTGAGAATATAAATGGAATCCATTTGCAACTTTTTCATGGCACACAAGCTACTCGAAAACAAATTTTTATTTTCCAAAGGGATTATGTAATGGGCAAATAATATTCAGGATATTCCTTTTCACATTCAAGAATACTTTGGTGATTGGTTACGACTTTAACGAGAAATGGGCATCATCTCTAGAGATGATGGCCATTTTCTTTAAACGATAGTAATATTGATATCAAACCAAGGTCATTAGTACGCTTGGTATATGGCAAAAATTACGCCAGAGTTTGCTATAAAGGATCTATCTATTCCTCAGCAGAGCGGCAAGATAAATGTCATAACTAGTGTTGCCATTTTTATTGAAAAGTAAAATTGGGGGTGCAGTTATGCGCCAAAATTTAAAATGCAAACTCTCATATAACATTGAACACATACTACTAGTATAATTATCACTATACAAATTGTACACAAAGTATCTTCTGATGGAGACAGATGAAAGTATGTATTTATGTGTACTCATTGACCACATTTTTGGATATATGTTAATCCTGCTACCCGATAATCATAAACCCCTACTCTACCCCTGAGCTGGTGGATGAGAACTGCCGTCTCGACAAGCTCTAGTATCAGGGTGGACGGCCACTGCGGGGCTGGTCAAGAAACAGAAGGCTCCTCCTCCTTTGCAGCTTCTGAACCATCGGAAGACAGTTGATTTGCCAGTAGCGTCATGGCCATACACAGTGACTAGTTCTGTGCGACAGGCAGCCACCGCCATACCAAGTTTGAACCACGTGAACGATTAAAATCGAAAGTTCCCGGCTCCTGTAGCCATAGCCAAATTCTTGAAGACAGACCCTGTTGCACTGAGCTTATAGAGCTGTCTTTTGAGGGCTGCTCTGTAACACTTCTCAACAGATCGACTTAAAACTCGGCAATCACAGAGTTTACGTAGGGGTAATAGGGCCCTTCACAATGAATCCCCTAACAGGCCGAATAATTAGTTTGGGGCGAATTTAAAAAATAGTTCTATGTTTGGACCTGTTGAACGTATCCCGAATTCCTGTGAGTACTGGATGGATGATGTCTTGAAAGTTATGTGCATGCGAATCTTCAACTCATGACTATGAAACTTATATGAGCTGTGAGCAACTTAAGCGTATATTTCCTGATGGTTTTGTATCAATACTGCAATTTGTTTCAAGTTATTCTATGGTCCCAGTTTGAAGACAGTGTTGGCAATTTCGTCATGCAAGCCAATATGGGGTAATATGGACACATCCTTCATTTCATAGTAGTACCGCATTGTTCCGCATGACAGGAGGCTTACACTATCAATAGGTCATCAGGCAACTAAAGATCATCAAATGCACTTCCTCTGAATATACGGATAGGCGTACTGGACATCGGGACGAAATAAGCAGTGTATGAAGATATGATCATGCCCCGCCTCCTGGACAACCGCTTGACATACTTCAGAATATTTTTTGGCACGAAATTCGAATGCAAGTATCCCTCGAACAAAAGTTGAAAGAGCATTCTGTGATTTTTTTACACTTATTTATGCATACATAAAATTACGCACCGTTTTCCCTGCAATGTTAGACCACACTCGTAGCGCATGTTCACTTTTTGTATCTAGTGACATTGATACTTATCTCGTCGACTTGTAATTCAACGATAGCTCGCCGAAACTTCATTATTCCTTGAAAGCAGAAGCTGAAGCACGAATTATTTTCATCCACCTTATAATAATGGAATTAGAATTAGCTTACCTAAATCTTCACGAGGTGAAGGGCTGCAGTAAGTCGTTTTGCAAACCTTTAGTAACTTAAAATATTTTCATCGCTGTTCAGCCGGAGCGGGATTAGTCTTCGCCTGGGTTATACCGCCTTATACTCGGCTATACACCATTCATGCTCTGATGGGCGAGTCGACGGCTTTGCCATGTGTCTTTGCTTTGCTGAAAGATAAAACGGCCAGTTCATATGTCACGTGGTAAGCTTTTAGTGGTGCTGTCGAGAGATGGGTAGCGTGATTCGTTTGCCGCTATCGTAGCAGGCTGACGTCGGCGTAGGTTCAGCGCCAAGCCTCACGTGAACAGTATTTGCATGGTAGGGAAAGGAAATACACTTGTTACCATTTGCACAAGGTTTAGTAT
>CAJPEV010003423.1:0-30978 GCA_905338385.1 Darwinula stevensoni | reverse complement strand
AATTAGTAAGAATAACTTTATTTCAGAAGATTTGAAGATGCGGAAGCGAATAACTGCTAATTGATGCGTTAAATGAGAAGGGCGAGAAAGAGAAAGTACTCGAGCCTGGAAGTCCCAAGAACGAAAAATGTACTCTTCTAGTCTTAACTGATTTTACCCTTTTTACCAATTACCGTTTCCATGCATGTAACTTTCCATCTCTGATGAGGGAATAGTACTTACGAGAGGGTGGTAATTGAGCTGATTTGCACGGAACGGTGCGGCGTGCCTCACAACCAAGCCGGTCGTTCCACGCTCACTGAAAGTCGCTGGAAGGTTGCTATCGGAGGGCTGCGTGTGGAGGTCTCCGCAGGGGGATGCTTATCGGGTTCCGCCTCGTCCCGCGGGATGCGATGGAGGGCGACCGCGGGCCACTCGGTGCGATCCGCTGCAGCGCGCGGCTTCCAATGGAGCGAGGTGAATCGGCGCAGGGATGCTGGATGCGGCTTTCCGATCGACCGTGTGTCACGCGTCCTATCCGAATTTTCAGTAATGAAATTGATTCTGCTGCATTCATGTTAAGTTAAGAATTCAAGCGGATTTAAAGCTTTTCCTCCTTTTAACAAGAATCGTCAATTTCTCACGGTACGGCTCTTGTCTTTTTTTCTTCGAGGACCACAATAGCTCACACCCACAAGGAAGTGAGACAATGTGGCTAATAAATGCACCATTCGAAGAAATTATTGAGCGCTTTCCCCCGCGCTTGAGTGGATACTGCTCTTCGTTGATTCCTCAGAATTCCCTGCACCGACCACGACGATTTCCTTTTGTTTGGAAGGTTTTTTTTAAATGTGGAATGGCGTGTCAACAAGTCTTATCGGGCAATCCCCTCCTTATCGAAAATTCCGTGAAAATACAAGCAGAAGTTAAAAGGATCATTTGAGGAGCGGGATGCACTTTCTTTCCAACAATGGACGGAAGATTTAAAGTTTCCCGAGTATCTCGTCCGGAGTTTGAGAAAGAGGCGAATGTTTTTTGTTCCACCCATAACGTTTCTTTGACCCTGTAATGACCGTTTTGGGTCAAATGGACCCTGAAAAAAATTAGTAGTTTGTGTAGGCTGCACCTCGAAGCGCGAAGAATCTGACTCGCACCATCTATAGTGAGGGGCCTCCGATCACCTGGGTATTCGCGTAATTTCCCTGTAAGCAGATGCAAGAGCTGCTTTATGGTCACCCGAACTCCCTCCGCCTGGATGGAGGGCTTTTTCACGCCTCGATCCAGAATGATATCCTCTGAAGTGGAAGGGAGGATCGCCCGGAATCCCTTGCCCCTTCTCGAGTGCGATGAAGCACAGGGCCTGGCAGGCTTCGAGCTCGGGATCTTACCTTGTAACGCAAATCGCCTGCTTCGTCTCCGGTTATCGATTTATTGAGGCCGATCGTGAGCCCTCGTGGCAAATCGTTATGAGTAGGTGGACATTTCCATAGCAGAGTTGGCTGTTTGCTTGCGGGCGGTCGCCTCTACCCGCCCTTTGGATGCTTCAAGAAAGCAACATGAATTTTTCTGCATTTTTTTCGCAAACCATTCCAGGTTCCCTTCTCATATTTTGGAACAATATCCGTCGCTGCTTGTGCGGAACTCCCAATCACAGTTGCATGAATCTCACACCCAAAATATAATATGTATGTCCTCAGCCATATTCGTCCTTAAGAAGCCATATGTGGTCATATTTGATATTATGCCTTTGACAGACTTGCTTCACTGTCTGCCCCTTTACACTTTCCTTTCATAAGCTTGAGTCTACCATGCATTCCGGTCGAGAGCCTGGTCGAGTCAATCGATCGTTTAGCTGTGACACTGGAATGGCACTGGAATGTGGCACGTTTCTAAAGTGCATTTCTTTCTCTTTCTTGCATTTCTTTTCCTTGTCTTAACCGGGGAATGGTCACTTCTCCCCGAGTACTCCACATTCTCACATTCGATGCCTTTCTCGCTATTATTATGTTTAGGTGACATCAATAATTTCGCACTGTATGCAATACATATTTGCAATTTCTTTATAAAAAAAAACATGGACATCCATTTTACGTTCAATTGGAAATCATCCGTACAATTTTTGAAATGCATGCACTCAATCGTTGACAAGCTGGGAGTTTCATCTTCAATCATAAATCGAAAATGAAAGTACATGGAAGTACTGCGCACAAAAGTACATCGAAAGCCTGAAAATTCATATATCTTTAGTATACTTATGTCATATGTCCAGTCTCGACGACGAGACTGGACATATGGCGCTCAGTCGATCTGTTCGAATGACCTTCGGAAAATCCATGCATTCGAACAGCTTTGTTCGTACCACACGATATCAACAGAAAATTTAGAAGTGCTCTACTGTGTTCTCAAAATCGAGCGGCTGACGGCTTTTTCTCCCCTATTGAAGCCTGAACCGAAAATGTCAGCTGGTAAAACTCATGCTGCACAAGTAGCTAGCGTTTGCATGAGGTTAGTTATGTGAAGAATGTTCATGAAAGGCTAGACGATGACGAACACGTAAGACAAGAACGCTTAACGAAATTTGTAATGTATTAGTACTGGTATAGTAATAATTCTTGTATTTCATTTATACTGGTATGGTATTTCAAACTGGAAGAAGACGGTTTCGAAGCAACCGAGGTCCTGAGACTAAGCATATAGCGTAGTCGATCCTGACGGCTAGCTAGGCGGAGCGACATATGTGTGTTTGTGGGTGTGACAGCTGTACAGGCGAAACGCCTCGACGTCAGCGCTTTGGATTTCGACAGATGTATTCTTTCTAATTCGAGGATGTGCCACTGCGAAATGAAGTTCGCAAATCAGTGTCACTAAAAGGAAGGGAGGTAACTTAGATGGAAAATCATAGATATTATGTTTGTATGTCCATTAATTGCAACCATTGCTTACAATATCCAATCCATTGCCAATCAAATCGAATGCCAATACTGTAGATAAACAGATGTCTTTCTATAAAAAGGACAATAAGGGCAGGTTGTGTAATCATCTAAACCATGTGATCCGTGCACTTTCACGACCCCTACTCCATCTAGAATCCCATTCTGCTTTGAGTTGCTGAAATTGCAAATCAAAAAGGTCTCCGGTCAGGTGTCTTCAGGCGTTGCACGCTTTCACGCATCAGGTGAGAATTAATTAAGTATGAAAATTGTTTTGGAATGAACGACGAATATTTTATCCTGGTAGAAACCAATGGAGCAGCTACAAGTGATATATGTGGTAATTGGAAAGACGCAATGAGAAGGCCACGAACTGATGACGGTTTTTCTTTCGTTATATGTTGACTCTAGGTAAGGACAGCTGCATAACGTGTGGCAGGGAGTTGCAAAAGGATTTAGAGAAACCGTCGAGTGTGTGTTTGGACAGGAAGGCTAAAGAACATAAAATTGTGCTTTTGCAGAGTTTTGCCCGTCCTGCAGCGGGAGGGACAATACTGGCACTTTCTGATAATGGGACTGTCCACGGTGCCGGACGATTTGCTTTGGGTAGTAACTAAAAATTCCATAATTCAATGTCTTGCACTCTCTCTTTTGTTAGAGGTGGACCCATGTGCAAAGAGTAAGCCGTGACATTGAGACCCTCAAGTTAAAGTCACTTGCTCTAATGTGCCCGTATCTATGGAGCGGACTCTAAACATTTAGTTTCGGGTTCATTCTTGAGATCAAATGAAAGCCTAGTATTATTGTAAGTCACCCCAAGAATACAACACTTGAAACAGAAAGTAAGTCGATTCTGTGCCGGTGTCGCATGTGACAGGAGAGTGTCGGATGTGACAAGTTCAGCAAATGTATTTCGAAATGGGAAGTCTGAACATTTCTTTTAATTTTCTTTTAAAGATTTCATTCAAATGTGACTAATTGACATCTACTCCACATCTGAGCTGATTTGAAAGCATTAGTATGCATGGCAAGCCCATTCTTGCCAATCCAGTCTCCCCAGGTTTGCATTTTCATTCCATTTTCGGGTTTCATGAGAATGATGTCAATAATATATCATAATCATAAATAAAACCTTCTTTTTTCAATGTAATGTTCTGTGTCATTAATGTATTCTGTGAAAAAGGAATGATGAACTTATGTAGGGAAAGTAATACTTCCATACTTAGGATAATTTCCAGCAAAATTCCGAGGACTACTTGGCTTGGACACTCTAATGTCATTTTCATACTTACACCTCTGGAACTCTCGGTCGATTCTTTCTCTCAATTATTGTTGCATATGTTTTGACACGGAACAGGGATATTTGCAATCACAATCAGCAATAATAATCTGTATTGCTAAAAAATGGCGCCATATGAATTCGCACATGCATCAGGGTCCATGATTAGGTCACGTTCAAGAACAAAATCAAAAGCGATGTTTCATTCATGGCACATGATACTGACTCAGGAAAGGTACAACAAATCACAGATAAAGCAGCGGAAGCGAGAGAGACACACGACAAATTTGCTGAAAGCATGAGCATGGAACAAATACCATTTTCAAAGCCTGCCATTTAATGGGAAAAAACCACCCATCTCCCTGCCTATGATGACCTTAGGTCCGACCTGATGGCAGGCTTCTCGTATTGAGCAAATCACGAAACTTGACAAGACTGGGTTGTTCATCCCATTTTATTTTAAGTCCATGTACCAACATCAAGACCCACAGCTGACAATTGCCCATGCCCGCATGTTTGATTCTCCTGTCACGGTTCATGCTAGCGGCAGCATCACGCACTGCTAGCGGAGACAACTGCATCTTGGCAATTTCTTCTACCTCCCATTCGAAGCCATCTTCCAGGTCCTGCCTGAATGAAGGGATGAGTCGACCCCCGGCTGATTTGATTCCCTCGTATACTGCCTGATTACCGCCTTTGAAGCGGAACAGGAGAGCCCAGTGTCTGCCTTGGAGACCTTCCTCGCATGTCGAACGGTCTAGCTTGCGATGGCAAAAGAACACCTGCGGGAAGAAGAGAAAGATACCAATTGAACACAATATAATCCCATGACAGTTGCAGCATGAAATACTGCTAGAAGCTGCAATTCTAAATATTGGATATTGCAGATCGAGGACGTTCGTTAGATTATCGTGACAGGGAACGCTATTAGGTTCCATACTTTCTTATTGCCAAATTTATCTGAGTCCTCACTCCAGTGAGGTTGGAAAGCTCGAAAACGGAACAAAAATATTCATTATCCTCTTGGCAGTCTAATTATTTTAACACGTCTTACTTTTATTGTTTTCTCTCAAATTCACCCCAACTTTCCACATCTTAAGTTATTGGTGATGAGAATATTGGACTTTGAGGATAAATTATTCGATTACAAACATATTGGGCACTATGGACTCTCAGAAGCAGATTGTTTTATCAATATATATTAATAGATATCATACCCACGAAGTATAGCGAACGTTCAAGAACAGCAGAAAACATTGCTTAGACATGCTATCATCAATACAGATTGCACACTTAATTTAAGATACAGCTGAATATTACATTAATCAGGATTTGGCAGTTTTACCGCACCCGAAAACAAAAAATGATGAGCGTCTCAGACCTGTGTCTTCCTGAAAAGTGTTGCATCTCCAGATCTCTCCGGGAGGGCCACAAGTTTTGCGGAGACACCTCTCATGGCTCCGAGATTGGCATCAAATGTCCTATGTTTTCCTGCATGTTCCCAGGTGAAAATTTCTGGATCCCTAGGGTGGGACACCTAAAAGTATGGGACCAAGAAATTGCTTCTGATCGCACAAAAGTTGCCACAATTGGCACGAGAATCAACAAAGTATTATGATCATGAGAGGAGAAGACAATCCAAACGAATGGAGTTTTTTGCTTAATATTCCACGGGAATGCAGGAGATGGAAGCAAATGAATATAGAGAACTCCCCGTTCTTGGCTTCAACAATAACGACTTCCTCATGCCATAGATGCACCGGGATTTCCCAAGCTTCAAAGAGCGATTCTTTTGTGATCGAAAAATTCAGAAAATCTGCGCACCTGAGGCATGGCATGTTTTTACGCAATGACCAAGGCTTATGAACAGCTCATGCTCAAGAGCAAGACGTTTGTTGCCTTCCTTCGATGATCCCAGTTTTGGGGCATACAAAAAGGAAAAATATTTTGAACAAAAAAAGCCTATGTTCATATTACTGCCGTTTCCACGAAACTTCTATCCTAGAAAGACAGATGTGTTTACAAGACTTGCGGAATTTTTTTCACATTCATCAAGCCTTATGCATTGGCTTTTGTCCTTCATTTTATTTTCACATTCATTCCAAAATTTCCAAAGCCTTGCTGTAGCCAGACAAAAATCGCGGAGATTTCAAACGGATGTTGAGAACATAGCAGTCAGTGCCCAGCACAAATTTTTCAGTAATGTATCCAATAATTGCAAGAGTTACAAATAGGTGTTTATTGTGCTTGTTCGCAACGAATGACCTAATTAAAGAAACCAATGCCCAGGATGCTCGAGACACTTGGTGAACGCAAGCATGATATCGAGGGCTCTGTCAATGTATGAAACTGCGGGGGCGACATATCTTCACCTAGGATCCCGAGTAAAGATCAAGAAAATTCATTTGAAATTTATAGCATATTGTGGGATAAACATAACTTTTCATCGAAACACCAGGACGTCTGGAAACTGATCGCTTACAAGCTGATGAACTCGGGCGTAGTGGACATTAATGTGATGGCGCACGAGAGAATATTTTGTTACTTTTCGTTTGAATAAGAGAAATCCCTCACATTCGTGGTGACAAATCTTGGAAATGTCGGGGAGGGAAGCACAAGACAAGGTCCATCTGCCACCTCGTGCTTTTCCTGAGACATCCTCGGCTTGTTATGGCGGGACACCTGAAAGTTAGGGAGAAAATGAAAGCATTCATTTTGATTCGATTAAAGGCGTGAAAGCAAGAAAAGCATTCTTAGGATGAGATAGGAACAAAATTTGAGTTTTGGCTAGACAAGGTCTTCGAAAGGGTTGTGCCATTGCTCTCCACTCAAAGATTTTCGCCTCGACAGGAAGGAGTGGTGCGAAGGGCTTTCCCCAGGTGACAGGAGCACGAGATTGAGGCGACTGAAATTAGCACTATTGGGAGCCACCCATAGATCATGCTTTAGGTGAAGCATGGGAGCTGGGATACGCAAGAAGGTCACCGATTCATTCACTTGCTTTAAATAACTCGGTACTCTGTATGCCTTGAGAGCGGACAATTTTCCTGATCTTAGAAAAATCGCTCTATCATGCCAAAAATATATTTATCTCAAAAATGGCGTGTTTCAGCACTGTGGCAAAGGCTCGTGAAAAAGTCACGATCAAGAACTGGACATTTGCGTCCCTTCGTTGATGAAAGGAATGATTTCGTTGCTCTGCATGGAAAAAATACTTTTCATTAAAAAAAAATCAAAACCCCTATCCTACTGCAGCTACTGTCGCAGTACGTGTATCCTCCATAGGGTAATTCGGGGTGATATGGCCCTAAAAACTGAAACATGGTTTTTGTGGTCCATTAAGGGAATTGTATGCGATCGCGTGGCTGTGTCTAGACACTTTAAAAGTAAGGAGAGATCTAAGTTCACACACGTGCCATGTGCGAACTGAAGGTCGTATAATTGGGGAAAAGTACGATGCAAAGTTTTTTACACGTATCGAAAAGGTGTTCATAAAATCATGAAAAGCAAAAATCTATTTGAAGTATGAAATACCTTCACCTGCAATCGAATTTCATGCCAACAAATTTTCGGGAGTACATCCAGAAGGCGTTGGATGAGGATATAAACCGCATATATCGTGCGGATGTCCGGTGGATCGTGGTACGTCCGCAGCGGGCATGGAACGATTGCTGCCTGGGGTCGCACGGATAGGGATAAAACCCTGCCGATAGGTCGGTGACCCATTAAATCAAGGCGGTGTCCTTTTTACTCCTAATTGAGGTGGCCGTGTTCCCCCATGTTCGCCTGGCACGACAATGACGAAAACGCTGCGTGCAAACCGCAGATGGAAGGGATAGCACTTTCCAGAAGCTTTCTGTTGGGACAGTGGAATGACATGGAACAAATGGTTTATGTATCCTTGCTGCTTTCAGGAAATATGCACCCAAGTTGCTCGAGGTTCATATTGGTTTCGGTGCCGTAAGTTGAGGAATTGCACTCGCTTGCAAAATATTCATGCATACCGTCTTTCTGTGCGCAATGAATTGATGAACAAGGGATATTTCTGCAATTCCATATGCTCTTACATTGCCCTATTTCTAAAATTCGAAAATACTTATTCTGCAACGTGCTTGGGGAAATATTGCGAAGGGAAAAGGAGGGAGGGGAGAAGGGAGGGAAAGGGGGGGAAGGAGGAGGGAGAGGTTGCATCGGATTACAATACGGTCAGAGATTGCAGTTGGCTTATCGTGCATTGCGCAACACCAAGAAAGGCAAACGAAGATGAGAAAACTCGTAATCCTTACCTAATAGGGACATTTCCCCCGACTTTCCCTTTGGTAATATGCTTGCGCGAGTCACATGAAATCCCATGAAATTTCATCATATCTAAACAAGACTATGAATAATTGTTCAAATAAAGTGGAATTAGGGAATGGATTTTTGGGGGGGATTTGAACGCAAACGAGTTGGAATGCAGCGGATGCGTTTGCGGGCTCCTCTCTCTGCGGGGAGCCTCCATTCCGATTTCGTTTCGATGTTGGGTCTGATGCCTTGCTGAAGCGAAACGAGTTCGCATGAGAATTCAGAGGGAGTTTGAGAGAATGTGGCCTGCTATGCATGCTTCCCGTCTTGTTATAGAAATAGTTCCGATGCGAGTTACGAGTGGCGGTACTAGGAAAGCGATACTTTGCGACACCCGCGGCATTGCGAATGAGAAGCTAAAAAGAAAATCCAACCCAATTCCCTTTTTTTTTCACGGGAGGTAGATGCGTCCCTGGTGTCATATTAAATATTCCTCTTTCCTGCAATTTAATGCCATTGCGACACAGAGTGTATGGCGATGTGTGAAGCTAATCGAGCGACCTTTATGAGAGAATGGACCCTGAGTAAAGACTAAAGGGATTCATTTGAAATTCACGGCTTACGTTAACGTTCCAAGTATTAATTATGCATTAAAGAATCATTAAAGTAACCACTAATTTGATTTAATAAACCGGAACAAAATAGGTACGGCCTCCCTCACTTTAAGCCTTTTCAATCGAAGGAGCAACAGGTGTTGAGTGAAAGGGGGATTGTTGAACGAGAGAGGAAACGGGGAACCTGAACTGACTGGTTTATTTTTGTTCATTTTAAAAAAAGCTTTGAAAATGGAAACGTCTTCCCTGAAAAGAAAGACCAAAAAACCTTTCCTGTCCCCGTAAAACTAGCTCATCTGCATATCGAAATGCATATGACTGCAAAAGCTTAGCACAATCAGACCCACAAAACAGGGCAGCGTTTCCCCGGAGAATTTACTCGAACCTAATCCAGGCTCCCATGCGATGAAAAAGAATGAGATGGAGTGAGGAGGAGATGGAAAAGGGGGACGGGAGAAGAGTGTAGAGGCTAAGAATGGGGCGGGTGGAAAGCAGGGAGCGGAGAGAGAAGAGGAAGGGGGGAAAGGAGGGGGAAGGGGGATGGTTGCATCGTTTTCCAGTATAGTTACCAATTGCAGTTGGCTTATCGTGCCTTGTGTAGCACTGTGTAACATTATGTAACAGGCATGCGATCATAAGATACCTCGTGATCATTACATGGAAGGAGATTAGTACGATACGATGTGGAGATACGATGGAGATTAGTAAAAATGACTTTAATTCAGAAATTAGAAGATGCGGAAGCGATTAATCGTTAATTGATGTGTTGAATGAGAAGGGCGAGAAAGAGAAAATACTCGAGCCTGGAAGTCCCAAGAACGAAAAATGTACTCTTCTAGTCTCAACTGATTTTAACATTTTTACCATGAACCGTTTCCATACATGTAACTTTCCATCTCTGATGAGGGAATAGTACTTACGAGAGGGTGGTAATTGAGCTGATTTGCACGGAACGATGCGGCGTGCCACGCAACCAAGCCGGTCGTTCAACGCTCACTGAAAGTCGCCGGAAGGTTGCAATCGGAGGGCTGCGAGTGGAGGCCTCGGTGGGACGATGATTGTCGGGTTCCGACTCGTCCCGCGGGATGCGATCGAGGGGGACCGCGGGCGACTCGGCGGGATCCGCTGCAGCGCGCACTTCCAATGGAGCTACGGGAATCGGCGCAGGGATGCCGGATGCGGCGTGCGTCGTGCGATCGTGCGTCACGCGTCCCATCCGAATTTTCATGAATGAAGTTGCTTCTGCTGCATTCACGTGAAGCATTCACATTCTGCATTCAAGCAGATTCTCAGCGTTTCAACACCAATAGTCAATTTCGTACTGTCCAGCACTTGACTATTTTTCTCCGAGGACCACAATAGCTCCCAGTCACAAAAAGGTAGTGAAATAATGTGGCCATTAAATACACCATTCCAAGAAAATATGGAGCGCTTTCCCCGGGCTTGCGTGGATGCTCTTCGTTCATTCCTCGGAATTCCCTGCACCGACCACGACGATTTCATTGTGTTTGGAAGGTATTTTTAAATGTGGAATGGTGTGTCAACAAGTCTTATCGGGCACTTCCCTCCTTATCGAAAATTTCGTGAAAAATACAAAAAGAAGTTATAAGGATTATTAGAGGAGCGGGATGCGTGATCTTCCCGGCTATGGACGGAAGACACGAAGTTGCCCGAGTATCTCGTCCCGAGTTTGACGAAGAGGCGAATGTTTTTTGTTCCACACACAACGTTTCTTTGACCCTGTAATGACCGGTCTGCGTCGAATGGACCCCGGCAATAAATGAGTCATTTGTGCAGGCTGTGCTGTGAAGCACGAAGGATCGGACTCGCACCATCCGGCATCCCTGGCAAGGGACGAGACCTCCGACCACGCTGTGGCGTTCTTGCGTAATTTCCCTGTAAGCAGATGCACGAACAGCCTCAAGGTCACCCGGACTCCCTCCGCCTGGATGGAAGGCTTTTTCACGCCTCGATCCAGCATGATGGCATCCTCTGAAGTGGAAGGGAGGATCGCCCGGAATCCCTTGCCCCTTCTCGAGTGCGACGCAGCACCGGACCGGGCAGGCTTCGGGCTCGGGATGTGACCCTGCGAACGCACATCACCTGCTTCGTCCCTGGTTATCGATCGGTAAATAGACCAGGTATATCACGGACTGCGTGGGTGGAAATTTTCCTGTCAGAGTTGGCTGTTTGCTTGCACGCGGCCGCCTCTCCCGGCCCTTGTAATCTTTAAGAAATCAACATAAATGTTTCTGCATTTTCTTTCGCAAACTTTTCCAGTTTCCTTTCTTATATTTTGGAACAATATCCGGCGCCTCTTGTGCGGAACTCCCATTCACAGTCGCATGAAACACGCATCCAAAACATAATATAGATACCTTCGTCATATTTGTCCTAAAGAAGCCGTATGCGGTCATATTTGATATCATGCCTTTGACAGGCTTGCTTCACGCGTAGACTCTCTGCCCCCTTTTCCTTTTATTGGCATGAGTCATTCCAAGCCATGCCCTCGCTTCATTCCTTTCATCGACTCGAGTCCACCATGCATTCCAGTCGCGAGGCTGGTCGAGCCGATCGATCGTTTGGCATTGGCACCGGCAAATGGACGTAGGGCGGGATCGCTTCCGCGGGGTTAGGTACTGGCTCGACAACTTGCGCCCGCGGCCTCAACGCCTGACGGCGGGAACTTTCTGGGTAGGGTTTGTTAGACTGACGTCTGGCCTCGACTAAGTTCTGCACGATTAATTTGGGGGTCCTTCGGCTGTCCTTTCTCTTTTTAACTTCCAGGAGCTTTGCTCCGTTCCTGCAAGCTGTTTCCAATAGTTCGGACTCTGGTCTCTATGTTCCGTGCTTCTGGGTCAGAAAGTTGGGCATTTTCTGTTGCCCTTGAGTAGTTTCGGATGATTTCAGCAAGAAATAACTTCTTTTATTCTATCTGTGCACCTTGGTTGAGGGCAGTTTACTGCCCAGACAGGTAATTGCATATTTTTCAATTACCTGCCTGGTAATGGCCGATTTTGCCTATTAGTAGTTCTCATCGAAAAGGAAACACATTTCAGTGGGATACTCCTAAGTAACGGCAGAGAAAAAAAAAGAGGAAGCTGGAAGCGAATTATATGCAAGGAAGAATGCAAGTACCGCCTTTGTTAGCTACTCTTCAACAAAAGATTGACATCGTTCTTTCTGTGCCCAATAATTTCTTAGCGAGTAACACGTCCACTCTCTATGCGGAATGACCCCAGAACAGGGTTTCCATCCGTTGTGCCTCGACCAGACAGAGGTGTCATGTGCTCTGCAACATTTATTTCGCACGAAGTGTAAAAATTTGAAACTTTGTTTTCCATACAGTTCTTGATCTTTATCCATTCGCAACTGAAGGTGAGGTTTTGGAATTCCTGGATGGACCCGTTTCTGAAGAAAACTCGACAGAAGGAGACTTCGGGTTCATGTTGCCGTGGCGTCCCAGGCAACATTCCGTTAACCTCTGTTAACAATGTTGTCAGCTCGACTGTGGACATGTGGAGAACTGATATGGATTTCCTGACCAAGACCTTAAAAAAAAAAAACTGTACAGGTAGGGAGTTAAGGTATGGCAGATTTCATAGCGATAAAGTACTTCACTACTGAACTGGGATTTTTTTTCTATTAAGTCGCACCTTTATTGATACACTGTCGTTCATCTCTCCGCTGCACCCGTCTCCCCTACCTCTTATCAACTTCAATCCCTCTTATTTTCAAGGATAGGAGCTTTTCAGCGAAGGAAGAGTTATATAGAGGGAAGGGTGACTCTTGCCTCGCGGGAATTGACGTCACGTTAATTTCACGAAAGTGTCTCTCGTAACTGGAATGCATTCCGGGAAGATGGGGTGTCCCATAAGCTGGGGATCATTGCACTAAGGCGTATGGTTTATTTCCTACTCATGATGCATGCAGTGTACCTGCTAACATGATCGAATATTTAATCCCTTACCTCCCAAGCCTTTAATCCCAGCGAACCAGAGTGACAGAATGACGCATTTTACTAAGTTGGTATGTATTGCGGGATTTGGTTTAAATTGAGACACTCAGTTTGTAGGTTCAGATTTCATGATTCATATAGACTCTAGATTTGAGCTCTCACGGGTAAATGGGTAGGTTCCAGTCTATGCAGGAAACATGAAATAAATATATGCCTTTGATTCCAATTTCGTGGGGTGCCCTGTAGATCATTCGCCGCCTCGTAATGCAAACACTCGGATGTAAACATTGAGATGTTAGCACTTTAACAGACAGTACCCTGACTGTGGTGTGGCCGTCGTGATGTTATCTCCGGGGTATCACCCAAAAATTCAAGAAACAAGTGAGGTTATTGTGCTAGCGGACAATGCCACGATAATTACTTGGATTACATTAATTAACTTTCTCATTTAGATTATAATGGCGATCCATTGGTGACTATTAGCGCGTATTTTCAATAATGCTGAAGCAAATTATGTCTCCGTGTCTGATTTCCATGGTTTCGTTCTTGATTCGTGCAGGGAATATAAAAGGTGAAAAACGAAATGAATCGAATTTCCTATGTGAAGTGAAATGCTCGTTATGCGGAAAATGGGGGGGGAATTTCTTTAAATCGCCTGCGAAGGTCTTCAATCGTAATGCCCACCCTACACCTCGCTTTTATAGATGCAATACGTTCTTACTGTCGGAATCCATAGGTATAATGTAGGACTGTAACAAGGTCACCTCTGGCGGACTTACAGAGAGAGTAGTAGGCCGAACAGGACCAAAAAGTGGTCTCTATAGACTCAAGGAGGTCTATTGATGAGTATCACATGGTTTCCAATTAGACCTATTTCAATCCATAGGCGATTTCGTCAACAGGCAACAATCGGTGACGGCACTGGACGGTAGTTATGAGGAAAAAATCGGTCCACCGGCTTAATGGTTTAGCCTTAATCTGATGAACAATTTGGGTATACCTCCTTTTCCCAGACCCTGTGTAAACAATTCAAGCCAACAAAAAGGCCTTATGACAAGTATCCCACGTCTGCTTGTGTTTGCATCGATCGGATGCCTCAAACTCAGCGAGGGAGAAGTGAGTCTTATTCAAATCTTTCCTTTCCCTGCATGCCATTCGCGGTAAGGCCTTTGTGCTGTTGCAGTCAGTTATTTCGCTGAATGTGTATGGAAAACGATTAAATCGGGTAGGGGGGGGGTATGTTGTGATGTTATGTGACCGTAAAACGGTTAAGAGTCGTTTATTTTCTGCAGTTTTTCTGTCGGTTGCGGAAAGTACTCAACCAGCAGAACTTATATGTGGTATGGATTAGTTACTTATAATGCCCTTGAAACCCATCAAATTTAATCCGAAAACCAGAGGGAACTAGGCAAATCCCCTTGTCCCATTCACTTGGAATGACACTGCTTCTAATCGTGCGCTTTTCCTCTCCCAAGTCTGTCTTCGACTTCATTATGAGAACCTCAAGCGGGACAGCATCCGGTTAAGAGATGGATACGAATTCCTGCGGAAGGAAAACGAAAACCTGAGGAAAGACAACGAAAAACTCAGACTTGACCTGGAGAACGTGAAGCATGAGACAGGAAACGTCAAGTCTTCCCTGCAGAACAATCTCGATGTCAGAGACCAGATAAAACGTCACAATCACGTTACGGACGAAAGACTTCAATATCTGGAGGCGATAAGTCTGCAAATCGGTAAGCTCCAGATTAATTTACAGTATGGTTATGAGGAAAAAATCGGTCCACCGGCTTAATGGTTTAGCCTTAACCTGATGAAAAATTTGGGGATACCTCCTTTTCCCAGACCCTGTGTAAACAATTCAAGCCAACAAAAAGGCATTATGACAAGTATCCCACGTCTGCTTGTGTTTGCATCGATCGGATGGCTCAAACTCAGCGAGGGAGAAGTGAGTCTTATTCAAATCTTTTCTTTCCCTGCATGCCATTTGCGCTAAGGCCTTTGTGCTGTTGCAGTCAGTTATTTCGCTGAAGGTGTATGGAAAACGATTAAATCGGGGGGGGGGGTATGTTGAAAAGAAGCCCTGCTGAAAAGCAGAGAGTCTTCTCATTTGTCGGAATTGGGTTCTCCATTTGAGAATGCAGTTAGAGACAGTTGTAGATGAGCGATCGAGGTTCATCTTCCTAAGAAAAACTACAAAATGATATGGTAACAAAATATCACATCTGTCCACTTAGCCAGAATTCTGAATATTTTATAATTCAAATCATTGGCGACCAAGAATTGTGGGCCATAGAATATTCCCAGACAAAGAATCCTTGATGGAAAACCCTCTATATAATATCATACCGGCACTAAATTTCTTTTTTAAATATCCAACATTAACGAAATAAATAATTTCATGGAAATCCAAATGACATATTAGAACATGACATTTCTTCCCTAGATATTTCCTTCCTAGTTTTATTCAAACAGTGGTTGACTTGTATGTATTTACCATGGGATATTTCGTGGGTGCGAAGAAAAGTCTGGTAATAACCCTTTCACGGTCGTGTTTTACCGAAACCTTCATGACGACTGATATTGCAGGGCGTGACCGTAAAACGGTTAAGAGTCGGTTATTTTCTGCAGTTTTTCTGTAGGTTGCGGAAAGTACTCAACCAGCAGAACTTATTTATGGTGTGGATTAGGTACTTATAATGCCCTTGAAACCCATCAAATTTAATCCGAAAACCAGAGGGAACTAGGCAAATCCCCTTGTCCCATTCACTTGGAATGACACTGCTTCTAATCGTGCGCTTTTCCTCTCCCAAGTCTGAATAAAATTGATCAATTGTTTCACATTTATTCCCAGGAAGTCACAATTGAATCCTTCACTGGAAAGAAAGACTCCAATCTCGATGGAGTGGAGATGACCAATCGACTTGTAATAGAAAAAATTATTGAGCATGAGAAGTCCATCGCGCTATTGAAGATGAACATTGAAAACCTGTGGAACGAAAAAGAAAGCCTTCGGCGCAACCACGAGAGCTTCAAGGAAGACACGGACAAGCGATTTGAAGCCTTCAGGCAGGACAATGAGAACATCACGCAGGACAATGAAAGACTTCGACTTCATTATGAGAACCTCAAGCGAGACAGCATCCGGTTAATAGATGGATACGAATTCCTGCGGAAGGAAAACGAAAACCTGAGGAAAGACAACGAAAAACTCAGACTTGACCTGGAGAACGTGAAGCATGAGACAGGAAACGTCAAGTCTTCCCTGCAGAACAATCTCGATGTCAGAGACCAGATAAAACGTCACAATCACGTTACGGACGAAAGACTTCAATATCTGGAGGCGATAAGTCTGCAAATCGGTAAGCTCCAGATTAATTTACAGTATTACTTTCACTTGTATTATAGGATTCGTATTATCATAACAAAAATAATATTTGTGGTTCTCGCATGACAGCTCCCAGAACGTGCCAAACTCTGGCAGACCTGGGGGTGACCAGTACAGGAAATTATCTTATAGAACTTTATGGGACACTTCTTGGCGATCCACTCATACAAGTGCTCTGCGACATGGGAACAGGTCAGGAATACGATAAATATTGATATTTATTCCTGAAACGAACTAGACAGACTTTCTTTTCGCCTTTGTCCTTACTGAAGAACAGCTACTTTTCCTTAAAGATCCAGTATCCACGATCGTTCTCCACGATTCGATGGCCGATACGAAGATCGATCCTTGTGCTGGTCCTGGCTGCTACAGGCGGAAAATCAAGTACAACGCATCGCTCAAACAGATGGTGGCTTTGATCGATCAGTCGATGCATTGCAGTCAGGAAATAAGGGTGTGTATTTACCTTGTCTTCGCATTTCAATAATAATTTTTTACCGCCTGTAAATGCATATTATTATGCGATAATTATTTAGAGAAATTTGGCTGCAACGTTCTAAGAAATATATGTAATATTTTTGTTACTTTCAGTTCGACTGCTTTTCCACGGCCTTGAATACAGGAGAAAGGCAGCATGCATGGTGGTTGGACCGAGATGGGAATCCTCAGGTTTACTGGGATGGGTCAAACGGAGAAAAACACGTGTGCAGATGTGGTCTCTCCAACAACTGTACGGACAAAGCACTGCCGTGCAACTGCGACGCAAAAGCCCCACAATGGGAGTCTGACTCGGGAGCGATCACCAACCGAACGGCACTCCCGATAACTGAACTGCGATTCGGGGGATTACAATTTACGGGTCAGAAGGCGAAATACACACTGGGCGGATTAGCTTGCAAAGGCAAGGCACCTTCGGCGGAGAACCCAGCGGAATCGTGCTCGTCTCTCCGTCGAGCCGGACACACTCGTTCGGGTTATTACCTGGTCCAGGAAAAAAAAGAACGATTGGACGTCGTCCTCTGTCGGATGGAATTTGAAGACTCCGACGCAGGCTTCCAGACGGATACTGGTGCTCGCATCGTTGCGAAAGGCGTCTATTTTGATGCCTACATCAAAAGTGAATGGGAGGAAATTGGCGTAATTTCTTACAATGGGACCGAGGTGAACATAGGCAACGGAATGGATCCAAGCACCGGGATTTTCACCGCACCCCTGGACGGCATTTATGCCTTCCATTTTCATTATTTGGGTCGGTACGGTTCAGACACCCGGGTACATCTCAGAAAAAACCAAGTGAACAAAGGAGCTTTGTTTGCGTCCCAAAATTACACCGAAGTCTCGGGCCAAGCGATCCTCCTCAGTCTCAAATTGGGTAACAAAGTAGACGTTTACTTGGCCTTCGGAAAAGTTGGTTCATTTTATAGATATATAATTACCTTCATTTTGTCGGATATTTGTTGCATCCCACGTAGGATGAAGCATGGACCGATGTAATTTGCTATGTTGCAATATGCTACCTTTTCATTTTCGATTTAAAAAAATGCACGAAAAACTGTTTCCGAAAATACACTTCGTTGCGCATTATTTTGTCAGGCGCGACACATTTCGAAGCACCTTTCTGCATGCTTTCATTGAAGTCAGGATTAGGCGCGTAAAAAAAGTGATACAGTGTACGTTGATATGCAAAAATTTGGCAATGATGCAATTCCGATATGCCCATCCTAGCATGCGCCACACTTCCCATTTCAGGTTCCGTTCCGTTTCTGATTTCTTTTATTTTCCTTGGATCGTGGATTAAATATATCAATATTTCCGTCGGTTACAGATTGAATTATATTTGCGGGACTAGCCAGGAGACCACGGGGCTAAACGAAAGCATAAATGGTCCGACTAAATTGTGTGACTATTTTTTTTCACTTGCTCATAATCGTACCGTAGGTATGCCCGATAGGTAATTGACGTTGGCAAAAATGGAACGGTAGACTGACTTGGGTTGACGCGTCCAGTGAAACTCTAGACAGGTAATGAATGCAGCCACTCGGTGCTTACGCCGTGCTTACCTCAACCACTATGGGTGTTCAAACGAAATGGGGACTTTTAGTCCCTTACCCTTAGACAATGAGCAACAGCCATCGTCCCCTTTTCATTTGTACGCCTAATATAAAGACATTTGCGTTCAGGTCTCTCATGATCACAGGCGTGTCGTCGCTAAGGTCGTTCCCAAACATAAGACTTCTCTCACGCATCAGGATAGCTTCAATTTTTAGGTTCATGGAGTGCATCAAGATACCCAGAGTATCGAGATTGCTGAAGAATTCAAACGGAAAGGTGGCCTGCCAGTCGACGTCATCATCACCGTGATCGTTTTCACAATTTCGATACTGTGATGTGTCCGCAATTCGCCTTCCAATTGGGACGACACGTCCTCGTTGACCTAACTGAAGTGCTCACTCTTGGGACATAGAATAAGGGCGTCTGTCTCTCACTCCGGCATCGCAGACCCTATGCCGTTGCTCAAACAGCTTCTTCACCAGTTATCGCAGATACAATCGCCTGGTAAACGCACGGAGAGCTCATACCGATCGCCTCCTGCTCCTTTATCTGTAAGGGGGTATGTAGAAAAGCCTCCGGGAAAAGGGCGAACTTAAAGGTCAACTGAACTTCACCGAAGGAAAACTGCAATATCTGGAGACTATTAGCCTACACGTAGGTGGATGAAGACTCGATGAAGCCAGAATTGAGATCAGAATTGTTGACGAACGTAAAATATTAAACAAAAAGTACGTTGATGCTCTAATGGCAAAAATATAGTTGTTTCGTTATCCGCACCATGCCCCATCACTGCTTGGAATGTCTGCTTTACTGGACATTCAGTCACCACCGTCTCACCAGTTCATTGTGCGCAGTTCTTCTTCAAAGATGGCACAGACGATTTTGCGAACACTCGGCGAAGAGCATCCCACTCTATTGAAATTCCCTAACCATGCATGGATCCACAACATACTTATCACTCCGATTAGAATGACTGTTGTATTTTGATGACGAATCTTCGCTTGAATGGGGGAGTTCGAATGGGGGCAAAAGAACTTGCTAGGCATGTTCAAGTGCTTCGAGACAACCCGTGCAACGTTCTGCATGATGAGCGCCCTACCATCCTTTGGCCATTTAACATGTTAATCACTGTCATGTGCTCCGCATGTAAATGGCCAAGAATCGAACTCGCACCTTCGTGTAACACCGCTCTCGAATTGATGAGGTAATACGCGCCGACTCATATTTTTCCTTACTACACGCAGAACTCCGTTACTGTGTGCTACTTCTTACAGGACCCTCATTCGATAGCACATACCACCGTGGAACGAGAAATATGCCTGCGCATAGTGAATAGGACAGACAGTCGTGACAGTAGCACTTCAGCCGATCACATCTTCCAGGCAGTGTTATGTCCTTATCTGAAATGGAATTTGTCCGCGAAATACTCTAAAAGTGCCAACTTCTTTTTTGATGCCCTTGCACAGAAGTGAATATGTTCTTTCAAGTGAGAATCGCTCGAGTATGATACTTTGATCTCAGCTCCCCGAACATGTCAGACGCTGGCAGACCTGGGGGTGACACGGACAGGAGAATATTTCGTGGATCCTGACGGGGTGTCGATCGGCGATGCACCCATCAAAGTGCTCTGTGACATGGAGACAGGTCGGTCAAGTAAACAATTGGTCCGTCGGTCGTACAGATACTTCAATGATGATGTTTCATTTGTTCATGCTCATGCTCTCTCAACTATGCTTAACCCTCAACTACTCGCGCCCTGTCTCATAGCATAACTACTCGCACGGTGTACTTTATACACCAATGTATATAGACAGTATTTATTCAGTAATATGGTATGAAATTACATACAAACCCAGCCAGTTCTGCTCTAGTTACTTTCGTCCGTTGCAGGATGTGCACATGTATCACATTTCACATCAGTTTTTGAATGTTCTTTGCACACAAAGTCATTGCAAGAAGAACATCTCATCGTTGTCACTCTGTTAATAACTGCGAATGGTGTACAAAATACACCAGCGCGAGTAATTAAGGGTTAATCTAGATCCAGTATCCGCGATCGTTCTCCACGATTCGATGGCCGATACGATGATCGATCCTTGTGCTGGTCCTGGCTGCTACCGTCGGAAAATCAAGTACGATGCGTCGCTCAAACAGATGGTGGCTTTGATCAATCAGTCGACGCATTGCTGTCAGGAAACAAGGGTGAATTTACACTGTCTCAGCATTTCAAAATTAATTGTATATCTAGTGTAAATCAGCGTTCTCATGCAATAATTATTTAAAGAAATGCGGCTGCAGGTTTCTGAGAAATGTACCTTATATTTACTCTACTTCCAGATCGACTGCTTATCAACGGCCTTGATTTTTAGGAAGCGCTACAGCCGGCCCTCTCCTTCAGTCCCATCGGAAAAGGGGGCATGACGCCCTCCTCTTCTCATTTAATTTGTGTCCTAACAAGATTGAGAATGAGACAGGATGACAGGGAATGTGTGAATGTTCGAGCCTATTTTGTAGGCAGAGGCGCCATTTCGTACATATTTTCCACTAAGACGAAATATTTTCACCTTCTCTGTGATTCTTTTTTTTGTTACTGAATATTCGTAATAATGAAGTAGTCAAGACAATGCAAAACAGGCGACTATGTGGGAGGTACCAATTACGAATCACCTTACTAGTCGCGTCGGACGGATTTACTTGCACGCATGTCCTGAAGAAAGAATTATGAAAGACCGCGCAAGCGAGAAAGGGGTAGCTGTTGGTTGGAGGTTGTTTCGTGTGTGAGCGGAGAGTGACCCACCGGATCGTGAGTTGAAAGCGAGTTGGATCAGGATCCCTGGCGAAGACGAGGGTTAATTACTGTATCCTGAAAAAGCTGTGAGTGAATGCTGCTCGTCGTCCCATCCCACTCTGTTATTCATTCAGGTATTGGACCTCTTGTCTTTCATATTTAGTGAAAATCAAGCACAATATATTTCAAGGAGATCATACATCCCTTTCTGATCCTCATCTATATTGTTCTCACCCGACCTTGGCTATCGTAACAAATTCATTTCATTATTAACGAGTCTGAGTAGACAATACAACTTCGAACACGCTGGTGATCTGTTAGTGATAAGGAGTAATTTACGATCACGTCAGAGCCGCCTACATATTGGCGACCCCGACGTGATCGTGCTTTCAAGAGGCGCGATCTCTCAACCAGTAGGGAGAGATCATTATTTGTAGAGCTGGAAGAAAAGGTGAAGAATGCCACCTGTAGAGGAAACGAGGAAGGGAATCTTGGCCTCAGTACCCCTTGCTAATGCGATATTTTTTGTGCCTTTGTTCCATGGGGATGGGAAAGATGGGGGTGTTAGTGTAGAGGATTTCCTCGAGTCCCTTGTGTTTGTAAGGAATATGAAGCTTGCTCCCGATGCTAAGATACTGCAGTTAGCTGCCACACGTATGCATGGCACTGCCAACAATTATTTGAGAGTTAACCGGAACTTCTTGAGAGCGGCAATTATGAGCGCTTCCGACAGCCACTCAAAGAGAGACTTGGCCGCATAGGGGATCGCGCGCGTTCAATGAATGCCCTGCTGTCCGTCATTCAGCGACCTGGAGAAGGTGTTCGGGAATACACCCATAGGGTTAAATACCTGTTGGACGAAATCCGTCGGCGTGGTACCGACGGATCAGAAATACCCCCGGAAATCCAGGACGACTATTAAAATGATCTTGGCAAGACCTGATATACTACGGGGCTGAAACCTAATTTTAGACAGGAGGTCTTGGCAAAATATCCGAAGAACTTGGCCGAAGCGGCCAAGTTCGCGAGGAAGGTGGAACGGAATATGGAATTATGCCAGGGTACTCCCCACAGTCTGGCAAAGGCGAATGATCCGCCAAAAAATAGAGCCTATTGGATGCCTCGTATAATGAAAGACGGAAATCAGGCGCTCTTGATTCTCAGTGCTGGACTTGCGGAAGGAGAGGACACATTGCACGGCAATGCCCTCAGCCCTCCTCGCGTGGCAATGTGGGGTTACCCGTAACCTGCTTTGCCTGGCGTCAGTTAGAACATTTCTCTCGAAACTGCCCCTTCGAAGCGACGATGTCAAGAACAATCGATTCGTGGCCGTCTGCTTCACGGAGCGAGGGTCGACCCTTCCAACAGATCTATCAGAGAAGACGGGGCTAAGTTGCAAGGGGAGAGACTCATGGAGGATACAGGCGGAAACGATCCGGTTATGTCGATGCCCCACCAATCAGATACCCCATCTCCAACGATAACAAAGGGGAAATATTAGAGCAGGTGACGACAGGGCGACAGGGCGACCTGGCTTGGTCGACCGCAGATGACATGGGGAATCAATAGTGGCTCCCATAGTGCCTTGAATGACACAGGGGAACCGGATGGTCGAATTCTGATCCAAAAATCGGGGACAGCCCTCCCCATGTGCAAAACGGCGAGGATTGAAACATAAACCCAGAATGCAAGAAAAGTGTTATATGTTTATGTTGACCGGAACAGCCCTATATCTGTCTTAAATATTGAGAGATTGCAGGTCAGAGTGCTAGTTGATAGTGAGAGCAAAGTGTCTCTCCTTCATGGAGGAGTAGGGGACGTGATCTAAAGGAGGATTGGGGGATTGGAGGAACTCTCACTGGGACTAACAACTACTTTCAAGGGTGTTTCTTTCCTCTCCAGTGCAGAATCCGTTGAGCAGATTTCTGACTCGTCAATACGGCTGCAAATTGGCAGACGAGAATTCAGCATCATAAGAATATCAACTTTAGGTAAAATGACATGTACTCGAACGCCCTTGCCTTTCGTTCTGGCAATTTTTTTCCTCTTGCTCCTTCTCTTCCTATCAGATGAAAACTCTGATGATCATCAGGAATCATTTTGTAAATCATTCTTCAAACTGGCTGATTTATTTCAACCCTTACCAGGAAATTCTTGCGATATTCTTTGCCAACCCATCGTTTCACAAAGAGCAAAATTTTACTCCTCAGGCGGAGAAATTCTGACAATTAAAGTAGACTATTAAAACCATTCTCCCTCCAGCTTCGGAGCCGGAATTTCAAGGCGCACCAACGGTTACCTCCGAGAGAAATGTGTTGAAATTTATTTTCTTCTTGTTCCCTGAGACCCATATGAGTAAAGGTCACGAGCTATACGAATGGTACTGGGAACTCATTCCATCAGCGTCGGGGGGGTGGGTCTCGCCAACGACTACGTGGGCGCCATCTACCGCTGCTTTTAGGAAATTAATTTGTTCAAGTGGCTAGCACCTGGATTGGCTGCAGATCTCGTTTGCTTCGACAGTGGGGCATCGAGTTAGGCCAGATGTTTTTGGCTGAGCCACTGTTGCCATATGGCAACAGTGGAAACACGAATGATGAGGCAACTGAGTTTGGTAATAGGGGCAACTTGATTGGACAGCCACGTGGCTGACCGACACAAACACAATGCGCTTCATGGCGCGCTGCCCACGCAAAATGATCCAAGTGGTTTATGACTTCATCATCATGTTTTTTTCAAGCATTGTCACCGTTCTCAAAGAATTAGGAAATCGAGACCGTTACGGGAGGTCGAGCTTTCCCGTCTCCCCTTTTAAGTGCGTCCCTTTTCGGTACTACTAGTTTGTAGTACCTAATAAATGCTTCACCTCAAGTGCCAGGTAAGCCCATACCACCCACAGGTAGATTGGTGCCACCATGCAACTTCATGGGTGATACATCCTCGGCAGAGCAATGTCTCGGTTTTGGTACTTGGGACACCGTGGGTCCGGGGTTGAGGGGCTCAGAAAATTGCGCTGTAAAAGGCGAAAAATAAAAAACATTTATTTCTGGTCCAGTGTATACAGTACACAATGAATGGAAATTTAAAAAAATGACATCAGATATGTATTTTCAAAGTGAAAATTCCTGAGATATTAACATATAAATACGTCCATTCGTGGTCATTATCTGCTTTTCTCATTTTTTCCTGAACACGACTTCCCAATAGCTGCATGTGTCCCATCATTCAGTATTCTAACCTCCGTAGAACATGGTAAGAATTTGTGTTAATCTGTCACTCAGTCCCTCAGTCAGTCATGAGCGCTAAGATATATTAGATTGTGTACAGAAAAACGTAAACTATAAATTATCGGAAATATTTTTTGCAAATAATGTGTCGATTCTTATATCTAATGCCACTTCTTTAAAATAACCATAAGTACCTGACAACCAAGTCACGACCTAATGAATATATGTCCTGGGGGAGTTGCCAAAACAATGTCGTGATCAAAGGTACAACGATGAATGCATGAATTCTTTATGCAATTGAAAGCATGGCTGAATGCAAGTTTCATCTTTATTAGCAACTACTCGACTAAAGGAAAAAAATATCCTCGTTCTCTTTTGCATTTGCTTTTTGTATTTATTTTTAAATATGTTCACATCCGAATTTTTATCAGGAAAGATGTTAATTCAGGTCAAACTTAAAAGGGGAACACCACGGAGCAACGATTCTCAACTGGTTTTTCTCAACCGGTTTGTCTCAACCGGTTTGTCTCAACCGGTTTGTCTCAACCGGTTTGTCTCAACCGGTTTGTCTCAACCGGTTTGTCTCAACCGGTTTGTCTCAACCTGTATAACCACCGTCTCCATTTCAGGCCCGGAAACCAGTCGAGTTAGCAGTGCATCAAGATGAGAGGAATTCCATGTCTCCTGCTGTTTACAATGAAGCTTCTAACCAATTACGGGTCTGGAAATGTAAGTTAAACCTCGTTAGTTCCCCAACTCCCCTACGCGCATTTGAAAAAATGTTGATATGTGGATTTCCGTGAAGAAGGGCGTCTATGATGCTTCAAATCAAGGAGGGGTGGAAGATTTTAATGAAGAGTTGTGAATATTAATTGTTTAATTTTAACACCTTTGGGGATTTTTTTCTTCTTACTCTTGATTTTAAGAGAAAAAAGGAAATTTTTGGCTGCTGATGATTGTGATTTTCCCCCACGAAGTAAATCATGGATTATTTATAGCTTTTATCAGGAAGCTTTTTGTCGTGAAAATGTCGCCTCGTATCAAGTGTTTCTTTGTTTTCCCAGGCCCTCGAAAGCACTCCTATCCATGGACGGGATAATATTGGTGGCACCTTAGACGAAATGATGTTAGATCTGCAGACAAAAGCGCAAGAACATGCGAAGCAAATCGAGCAACTAATGACTGAAATTGAAAACTTGCGGAATGACGGAAAAATTCTCAGGGACGACAACAAGAAATTGAAGAATAACTTTGAGAACATAAGGAAGGACCACGAAAACCTCAAGTCCAGCTTCCAGGAACATCTCCGGGAAAGGGACAAACTTAAACTTCAACTGAACACCACCGAAGGAAGACTCCAATATCTGGAGGCTATTAGCCTACAAATAGGTGAGCGAAGTGTTGATGAAGACCTTCCATTCGAATTATTGACGAACGTCAAATACTAAACAAAATTACTTTTGGTGCACTAGTGGCATAAATATAGTTGTTTAGGTATCCGCACCATGCCCCATCACAGCTTGGAATGTCTGGTTTACTGCATGGACTGTCACCACCGTCTCACCTGTTCATTGCGCGCAGTTCTTCTTCAAAGATGGCATTAACGATCATGGGATCATTCCGGGAAGAGCATCGTACACTATTGACGTTCCCTGAATACACATGGCTCCATTACATATTGATGACTTCGATTAGAATGGCTGTTGTATTGTGGATGACGAATCTTCGCCTGATTCGCGTTCGAATGTGACACAAGCACCAGGGAAGCACGTTCAAGTTCTTCGAAACAACCCGTGCAACGTTCTGCATGATGAGCGCCCTACAACCCTTTGGCCATGTAACATATTAAGCACTGTCATGTGCCCCGCAGGTACTGGGAAATGGCCAAGAATCAAACTCGCATCTTCGTGTAACACCGCTCTGGAATAGATAAGGCAATATCCGCAGACTCATATTTTTTCCTTTCTACGGGCAGGAACCCCGTTACTGTGTGCTGCTTCTTACAGGACCCTCATTCGATAGCACATACCACCGTGGAACGAGAAATATGCCTGCGCATAGTGAACAGGACAGACAATCTTGACATCAGCGGGTCACATCTTCCAGGCAGTGATATGTCCTTACCTGAAATGGAATTTGTCCCCCGAAATACTCTAAAAGTGCAAACTTCTTATTGATGCCCTTGCACAGAAGTGAATATGTTCTTTCAAGTGAGAATCGCTATGATACTTTGATCTCAGCTCCCCAAACATGTCAGACGCTGGCAGACCTGGGGGTGACACAGACAGGAAAATATTTCGTGGATCCTGACGGGGTGTCAATCGGCGATGCACCCATCAAAGTGCTCTGTGACATGGAGACAGGTCGGTCAAATAAACAATTGGTCCGCCGGTCGTACTGATACTTCAATGATGATGCTTCATTTGTTCAGGTTCATGCTATCTCAACTATGCTTCTTCTAGATCCAGTATCCACGATCGTTCTCCACGATTCGATGGCCGATACGATGATCGATCCCTGTGCTGGTCCTGGCTGCTACCGTCGGAAAATCAAGTACGATGCGTCGCTCAAACAGATGGTGGCTTTGATCAATCAGTCGACGCATTGCAGTCAGGAAATAAGGGTGAATTTACACTGTCTCAGCATTTCAAAATTAATTGTATACCTAGTGTAAATCAGTGTTCTCGTGCAATAATTAAGTTAAAAATTCGGCTGCAGGTTTCTGAGAACTGTGCCTTATATTTACTCTACTTCCAGTTCGACTGCTTATCAACGGCCTTGAGTATTGGAGAAAGGCGGCAGGCATGGTGGGTGGACCGACACGGGAATCCTCAGGATTACTGGGATGGGTCAAACGGAGAAAAACACGTATGCAGATGTGGTCTCTCCAACAACTGTACGGACAAAGCACTGTCGTGCAACTGCGACGCAAAAGCCCCACAATGGGAGTCTGACTCGGGAGCGATCATCAACCGAACTTCCCTCCCCTTAACTGAGCTGCGATTCGGGGGATTACAATTTGCGGGTCAGAAGGCGAAATACACTCTGGGCGGATTAGCTTGTAGAGGCAAGGCTTCTTCGTCGTCGGAGAACCCAGCGGAATCGTGCTCATCTCTCCGCCGAACTGGAAACACTCGTTCGGGTTATTACCTGATCCAGAAAAAAAACGGACGATTGGACGTCGTCCTCTGTCGGATGGACTTTGAGGACTCCGATGCGGGATTCCAGCTGGATACAGGTGCCCGAATCATTGTGAAAGGAGTCTATTTTGATGCCTACCTCACAAGTCACTTGCACAAAGAAGGAGTAATTACCTTCAGTGGGACCGTGGTGAACATAGGCAACGGAATGGTTTCGAGCACCGGGATTTTCACCGCACCCCTAGACGGAATTTATGCCTTCCATTTTCATTATCTGGGTTATGGCGATGTAAGCACCCGGGTAGATCTCAGACGAAACCGAGTGATCAAAGGAGCTATGGTTGCGAGACCCAATGAAAGCGAAATCCCGAGCCAAGCGATCTTCCTCAGTCTCAATTTGGGCGACGAAATAGACGTATATTTGAGCTTTGGAAAAGTTTATTCAGACCTCTCTCGTTGGGTCCATTTTGTCGGATATTTGTTGCATCCCACGTAGGACGAAGAATGGAACAATGCTATTTGCTATGTTGCAATATGTTATCTATTCGTTTTCCACAGTAACTGCAGGAAAAACCGTTTTCGAAAATACACTTCCATGTGCATCATTTTGTCAGATGCCACATATTTCGAAGCCCCTTTCTGCATGCAATTATTAACGTCCCAATTAGGAGCGAAAAAAAGTAAAACATCGTAAGTCAACCCATGCACTATGGTGCATGGTCCAGCTATCTTTGGTCGACTCGTCTTAAGGAGGTCGAGAGGAAGGGAATAAGAGCTTGGAGAGAAGAACAGCTTATGGGGTTGGGCGGAGATCAAGTAGAGATTTGTGCGTGAAACGATTTTTCTCTGTCCCTGATGTGTTTTTTCCAGCACCATTGTGTTCCACTACATGTCTCCGCCTTCCAGCCAGAAAATGGATTCTGCCGTGGTAGAACGATGGAGGCTGCGACTCAAGGAACTGTCGCAAGTAGCATTCGAGGTCTTTCTGGTCGTGAAACTTTTTCTCTTTGAGGCGGTTCTGCAGGGCGTGGAAAAGGTAGTAGTTCGACGGAGCAAGGTCCTGGTAGTATGATGGGTGCGGCAGAATCTCCCATCTGAGGGCGAGGAGTTTGAGCTGGGCATCGTCGTGGAGGAAAAGCACTTTGTCACGTCCCGGCCGAGCCGTTAAGAGCTTCTGGCTCAATCTCTCCGGTTGGTCGCAGTAGTAGGCCGCCGTGATGGTGGTGTCGGGAGGAAGCAGCTCGAACATCACCCACACCACACCAACACCTTTCACGTTCCACCATACGCAGAGCATCACCTTGCGGGGGTGCAGGTCACCTTTCTGCTCTGGCTGCGGCTCTTCATCGGCTTCTACCCACTGACGCTTATGGGTATGGTTCGCGTACATCACCCACTTCTCATCCCCCGTGACAACGTCGTCGAGCCAGTCGAAGCGCCTTCGGCGGGAGAGGACAAGTGCACAGGGTTCTAACGCTGGTCGAGCTCCTTCTGTGTCGAAGCATGGGGTATCCAACTCCAGAGCTTCGAGACCTTCCCGATCGTGGACAGGTGGTGTTCGATGGTGGAGTGGAAGCACCCGTGGACGGCGGCCATGTCGCGAGTAGTCATGCGGGGATCGACTTCCAGGAGTTGTAGTGGCGCCGCATCATCCAACTCCGACGGGCTTCCCAACCTCGGCTTGTCTTCGGCACTATAGTTTCCGAACTTGAAGCGAGCGAACCGATTGAAGCTCGTCTTCTCGCTGATGACTCCTTCCCCAAACGCCTGGCACAGACGGCGATGGGCGTCGACTGCCTTCTCTCCCAGACGGAACTCATCGAGGAAGCAGGTGCAGAGGTGGTCGAACTTCTGGCTCATACTTGGCGGTGAGGGATCGAAAGCACACTGAACCTGGACGCAAGAAGGGAAACTATTTATAGGCGAAGCGGGTAAATTCTAGAAAATTCTTGAGCCTTCCTAATGAGAAAAGGCGAAAACTGCAAGAACTTTCCGGGCAACCCAATAATTAACTACCTAAAACAAACAGATAGAAAGAGTGAAAAAACCTGCGTCTGAAACCGCCCAAGGAAGTTTCAACTCTACAGTTCTACCTTTTTCGTGTGCATGAACATTCACCTTTAAAAACAGAACGAAACTCTCGTGGAACTGGAAGTTGGCTCCCTCTGATCCCGGAAGGACGAGTCGCACTCGCAGATCATGCACACACAGGCACACGCCATGGGTCGACCGTACTTAAAATGCAATCCGCCGGCGGGGCTTCCCATATTTCAACAATTCTAACACGAATTTCTGTTATGATTTCATGGCATCCTACCACGAAAAATTCCCAAACTCCATACATCAGGTCTTTTCCTTCTTGGAACGTCGCCGTCACCGAGTGACGGAATGGGGCAGGTATTTCATTACTCCCATGTATTTCCCCACTTGCTTTACAATAAATCATGCACATTTGCTAACCCGTCCTTAACACTTTCGCTGCCATACGACCCGCCGGCCGGTCGTACGTTCTCTTTTCTCCTGGGTCATACGAGCCGCCGGCGGGTCGTGCAGGTCCTTTCTACCAGATCATACGACCTGCGACGGGTGGTTTGCATTGCTTTGCGTGATACGATCTATTGACCTCTTCCTTTCATCTTTCGAATTTTATCGTCGCCTTCTGATGAGGTCAATTTTAAATCAAATTGGCGGTGTTTCCCTTCTCATTTCTCATTTACAATGTATTCAATATAAGTATATCTCCGTATAAGGGTAAAGTGAAAATTACTTTTTCTTCCTTTCTGCGCATAGGGCATATTACGGGAGTCTTTATATATAGTACAGTGTGTACGTGGACATATCAAAAAGGTCCAGAACCGGTTTTCATATGAGCAAACTATGTGCAGACGCTCTGTTTCAGAATGATCCCTTTTGGAATGCATGGATAACAAGAAACGAATGCAACTTGAAAGTTTTCTATAGAATCCATACCTTGTAATTCATTGGTCTGAAAATTTAATGGAACGTTGGCAACAATGCTTTCCTAGAGCTCTTGAAATTATATGAATTTATAGATACCCATTCATGAGTATCACATTAGCACATTTTTTGAGATGGCAAAGAAAGGGCATGCGACTGCCATTGCGAGGCACGAATCCAAATTGCATGAGGATCCCTAAAAATGCATGCAGATGCATGAACTTTTTATGGATGAGTACACAATTTTGACAAAGTTCTATTAATTTTTTCGCGAGGATCATCCCAGAGGAACTGATCCAGTAGGCAAAAATTAAATGCTGATTCGTACCTCCCCATTGGCAGTCACATGCCTGTTCACTCAGAAAATTTGACCGATTCGAT
>CAJPEV010003422.1:0-30981 GCA_905338385.1 Darwinula stevensoni | reverse complement strand
TCAAGGTGTTCACTTCAATATGAGCGATGAGGGAGCATTTGGCGAGCAATAAGAGAGTAAATTCGAAAAGCTAACGATGTGCTCACATTTTACTCCCCAAGCGCTCGGAATTTTCTAAGAGTGTAGGGGGCCTCCCTAGGGACGGTGAGGACATCATTGACGGGGCCTGATGTCTTTTAAGACACCCCGAGCCAGGAAACTTGAACTCCTCTCTCCAATTCTGAATCTAGGATCACTTGAGGCTTCCTTGGCAATTTCATTCCGAGTTGGGAATTCAAGTTTTTGTTTCATGTACGCCTACTAATCAACGGGGCTCGCTAGCGACAGCTAGCACATACTCCTTCCAAGACCTGCTCTAGTTTAAAGTGGCGTTCTGATCATTGCATCGAAGATCGGTATCTCTATCAATATCTATGGGAGAGTCGGTCAAAATTAACCAAGGAAAAATAGAAACCTTGGCGGAAAAACTTTCCCAGAAAGGATGTTCCTCAAAGGGAAAATTCAATAATGGGGAAACTACCGATCGTGCGCATCCACGACACGAGGAATATGTTCGTGCTGAGTGTCAAAGAACTCTGGGGGTGTCATTGCCCTAACGTTACACGTCCTCAACGAGGTGTCTCGAAGACCTACGGTTAATCCTTTTAGGCCTAAATGATCCGTATATCGACGATTGAGTTTCTTTTGAGCGGTAAAAAACCTGACCTGAATACCGTACGTCGGTTAGGCATAGGCCTAACGTGAATGAGTTCCGTATACAAGGGGGGAAGGTGGTGGTTGGAGGTTACGGTTATAACCTCAATCTCCAACCACCAGAGGAAGATAACATGGCAATGTGAGTTCCGAAGCTGTAAGGGTAGGATGTACGCAAGAAATGAAGTAGTGGCCAAGTCCGACCACAATCTTGCACCCAGTTCTGGTCGTGTCTACGTGGCAAATACAGTTGAGGAGCTAAAAGCCACCGCTCACAAGAACCAACGCGTAGAGACATTTTATAAGTGAAAGAAAATGTACCTTCGCATGCCGAAGCCTTACCCGTGGAACAGGGCTTTCATCATCTGTGCCCTCTCCTCAGTTCCGATACGCCGAATGCTAGCAAAGAGGCATGCATAATCTTATCTGAGCACTACAGGGGCTTTCCTCCCCAGCGAGTCACATCATGCGTGTCCCCCCCACAGTTCCATATCACATTCATGGACTGAGTACGTGGGAATAAGAAAAGTTGTTTATGGCCGAGTTCATGTGCTTCGTTCAGGACTCCTAAGAGGTGAGCGTAAATTATCCGTGTCCATACATCCAAAAAAGAGACAGTTTGCTCTTTTGTTGCATACGAATAGATGAGCAGCAACAATGGCATGTGATATTGACACGTTCCCATTTTTAACAGGACAATCAATGAAACATTCTGCTTAGGTAAGAGTTGCAGAAATCATGGAATCAAATGACCAGATATGCGCATGTCATGTAATAAGAGTACGTATCAGTTTCATTGCTTCTGGCAATTATGATTATATCATGATATCCACAGATGATGCTCTTATTGAGGATGAACTTGAATACTGCGCTTTTCTCGTCCAGCTGTTTACTTTCAACTGTTTACACCCGTTCTTAATTGTTACATTATGCAAACGTGTCTGAGATAGGTAAAGTAGGTTGCATATGCATCGCCTGCAATGGCTTTCCCGTGTTACTAGGCAAAAGTCGAAGTAAGAAATTCTTTAGCAGGACTATTTCGTTCCAGTGTGACACCGCTGAAACATCCGGTCGAAGGTGCACAAGACGTAAATACGAGACCTATTCATGCCTGAATTGAACACTTTCCTCTCATGTAACGGCATTCTTGCCTTCAAATGAAACAATCGATCTAGCACCATTATTGAGCTTACTTTTTGCAAATGACTTTCAGGACCTGTGAAAGAATTCATTCTGCAATGAAACCCTTTGATGAAAGAAGCCAAAATTGTCATCCATCCAATTCAGTTGGATTGATAGCCAATGTGATTGGCAACATTGGTGAGAAGGGGCTGGCAGCTCATATTTGCCATCCTGATCCAGTCAATATGCCAGATCAAACAAATGATCAAGAATGTCCTGATATGGTCATTGGCAAAAATCTAAAGTCCCATAGGACGATGGCAAGGAAGCTGGGAAAAAGCCTCGGATGCCTCCATTAAATCTTTCATGAATATCCGTGCCTTGGGACACGCAGGAAACGTAAAGTTCACAAGCTTCTCCCATAGACCCGTAAACGAAGGAAGGATGCATTGTCGACGGCTCTGTGAGACGCCCTTGGCAGGTGCAAGGGACAAAAGCATGGTCACTGGATGATTCCGGAACACTTACACATTTGTAACACCCATAACTATATTTTGAAGGCTCTGTAGTAGTTTCGTTCACATAACGAAGTTGGGTGTACACAATGTTCATAAGACATACAAAGGCCGCCTGACTTTTCTATCACCAAGTATTTTATATTATACTTTTAAGATTGTGTGAAAATCTCCAAATACCGAGAAAATATAGAGCATTGATAGGTTCATTCATTACAAGTTTCAAGTTTGTAAATGAATACGACTTTTTACGGTAACTTGCATATCGCAAAGCAATGACTCCCACGCGCAGGAACCAGAAAAATGAAAACATTCGAGAAAAATACCGCCAAATACCACCAAATAATGAGAGAACATTGTACATTGAATCATTATTTATTACGGAAATAATAAAATAGCCACCGCCTCGTGCATGGAACCTATTGTCCTTCACACTCCGCCTGGACATGAACAAAATTCATGTTGCATCTAATATATGAGCTTTACCTGACACGATCGCGTTTGACAAACTTGTTCGGGAGCTAAAGTCGGAGTAACGTTCCGATGAAGTATTGTGGTTGCTCCGGAGGTACGCGTGTTCTCCCACGATTGCACTAGAGTGGCTTAACAATTACAATAAAAATGTGTTCTATTTAAATCTGAGAAAGTGGTGATTGAGAGGCCTACCTATGGTCATCAGTGGATATCATGCCGGAAGAAAACATGTTGGAGGGCATAGTGTCTATTTTTGCTTTGATTATTGTGATGTCTGTAAATATGAACATGATAATAAAGAAAAAGTTATGTGCAACAGTGTCTGTAGTATAACTTGTTAATGTTGGCAAATGACGAAACGACTAAAGAAAGGATTGAAAGTGTTTAGGTTCAATTTGAACTCCACCTTAATTGTTGTAGCGCTTCAAGGAAAGGGAAAGACCAGGAGTATTTTAAAATATTGGTTTACAGCAGCATTCATATTTGTATCAGCTTTTAAGTCTCAGGGGGGGAGTAATGCTACTTATTGCTTTAAAAAAATATTCCATATGCAGGTCGTGTTGCATTTGTAAGATGGGAGATCTAGTCACACAGTTGCGTGAAATCGTGGCCATAGCGAGGAACATCCGAGAAAGTATCAGATTCAAAGCAGCAACCCAGTCCATCACAGCTTTTGAAGGCGTCATAGAAGAAGCACTGCAACGCCTGGGTCAAGACTCATCCCTCGCAGCCACGTTCTACAGTCCTCTATTCAATTCCAATCAGCTTCAAGCTTGGTTGAGGACGAAGGATATCGAAGCCAGAAATGCTGATATTCTTGTGCAAAATTTCTTGGAGGCGGGTGTAGAAATTCGAAATGCATCACTTGCATTCCAAGGCAACGAAGGCGCGCCCGTAATTTGCTTCTTCTTTAGAGCATCTGATTATGCAGATCCCTTCCTTGCTAGCCTGAAAAAGTGTCTGGGGTTCAGCCAAGAAGCAGCCCTCTCCATACCAGTGCCTTCGGTATATGGGTCTCCCGGACAACTGCAACAATTGTTCGAATACCAACGCCTATTTCTCTATTATGCAAGAGCTCGTGGGAACCCTGCTATACAATTTGTTGCGGCAGAAGGGGCTGAAGTCGAAGCCTGGACGATCGTGCTAAGAGAATCTAGAGGAACTACTTCACAAGTATTTATCCCTCCAGGAGAGCCTTTTGATGTAAGGGTTCAGGTTTCGCCTGATGGAACTGGCATTGAAGTGCATTGGAAATGGCCATTCATTGGAGGGAACTACCTCAGTGGGTTCCTCGTCTGGTCCAAGGCTGAGAGCGATCCGCCAGAGAGTTGGAAATATATCCTACATCCTTCGTCGCCAAGCAGATTCCCATTGCCAGTTCCTGGACGAAGGTATTTATTCAAGGTGAGTTCATTCTGTCTTTACTAGCTTGACATATTTGCCGGAACAATTAAATTAACTCAATATATCAACCGATTGCCTTGTGCAGGTGAGCGCTTCCAGTTTTCTTGGAATTGGACCTTGCAGTCCTGTTACCAGCTGGGATTATCTCATACCCCAAATGCAACAGCTGAGTATGTACCGAAGCGATTTCCTACCTATGTCCAACTATCTTCAACCTTCCGTCTTGACCGGAGTTATATCTAATGGGTTTCTACATCAACATGCAATGTCTGATCACCAAGACAAAGGAAAAGTTGAGGCTGCATGTATCTCCCCTCCCAGAGCAGTAAAGCCAGCAGAGTACTTAAAGGCAAATGGAAATCTCAGTCGACCTGGAGAACCTTCTTTGTATCAAATCCTCGCATTGGACGTAATGAGAGATCCAGACAGCCGGACGGCCAAGCGTGAAATTCATTTTGAAATAACACATGAGGAGAGGGAAGAAAAAGTTATCATTCTCCTTGGTGCCACTGGAGCAGGTACGGTAACGATTTATTTCAGAGAAAAATCACAAAAAAGTCAAGGTTATATTAGGAACCTTTTCTTATAGGTAAGAGCACTCTGGTGAACGCACTTTTCAATCAGTTTTACGGAGTGCAGTGGGAGGACCCCTTCCGCCTGGAATTGATCCCAGACACTGAAAATGAAAAACCCAAGGCCCAGAGTCAGACGTCCTGGATCACAGCCTACACCTTTCCCTGGCAAGAGGGATGCGAAGCACCCTACAACCTCACTGTAGTAGACACTCCCGGATTTTGTGATACTAAGGGATTAATGGATGACAACAGCACCATGACCCAACTACATAACTTATTCGCCAAAAAAAAAGCAGAAGGTCTGAGTCACATTAATGGCATTGGCTTCGTGCTTCAGTCCTCCAACGCCAGGTTGACCCCAACTGATAAATATATATTCGACTCTATTCTATCTGTCTTTGGAAGTGATGTCGTCAACAACATTTACCTAATGATTACATTCGCTGACAGCAAGACTCCTCCAGTTCTCCAAGCAGTAACAGAAGGGAAAGTACCTTTTGTGGATTACTTTTGTTTCAACAATTCAGCTTTGTTCGCACCCAATGAGGAGAGCAAATCTAGGGATAATCAGTTTAGTTCCATGTTTTGGAAACTTGGAAAGAAAAATTTTTCAGACTTCTTCCTCAAGTTCCAGAAATCCAAACCTGTAAGTGTACAGCTGAGCAACCAAGTCCTGAGAGAGGGGCAAGCTCTTGAAGCGACTATCCAGGGGATACAGACTCGAATTCAAGACGGTCAGTTGAAGTCTTTTTTCTTGACTTTCTGCAACAAGTTCCATTCCAAGGCACCCTGCTTTCTATTAATGAGAAGATATCCGATGGATATCTTCTATATCAATAGCTAACATGACACCTGGCGTGGTAGGTAACCTAAAGCTTACCTCACCTCAGCCATGAACACTTCTTTTCCAAAACGAGTCAATAAAACGTTTCAAGAGTAGTAGTAAGGAGACGTTCAAAACAATTCAAGTGTTATTACTCAAAATCTAATTTGGGAAACTTGCGTATTTTTTTTACATTGAAAACGTATCTCCTGCCTATCTCATCAGTCATGATAATAGCCAGGAATGAGATGGCGTTCAGAGGACAATAAGCCATGCGCAAGGTCATTCGTGGTGTGATGGTGGTGGTCATTGTTGCCTTGTGACATATGACAGCATCATTGTTTATTATTCACTGACTATCCTGCTAATATTGAACAAATAATTAATTCTAAGCAACTATGAGAGCAGGCCAAATACCATTGCACCGCACTTGCTGAGGTTTTGTGACCACGTATTCGTGAGATGGAGAGTCTTAACGACATGAAATAGAGACAACGACTGAAATGAAGATAGATATCCTTGTATCTAAACAAGTTAATTATCTAGCGATAATTAATTTGTTCCTAACGGTATGGAAGTAGTAGGACTATTAAGAAGCATTCAACGAGTCTGGTCATGACAGGGATAACGATTTTTAGACTGGATAGCAGAAAGAAACACCATGCTAACGTAGTACTTGTATCTCGCCAAGATGGAGATGAAGGGTATTTGAGAGATGAGGTGGGTTTTTTCAAAAGGCATGCATAATGATCCGCATTGTGTAATAGCTGAAGTTTCGTTTACATATAACATATAATTTTTTCGTGAATGTAGGGTTCCAGCTGAAAAAAGTGTCAACGTGAGTTTTTTTTTTTGCTACATATTCACTCGATATCTTTAGGTGAGAAAATATCACAGGAATGTGGCTAGAAATGCGGCTATAATGTTAGTGATCCGAATGAAGCAAAAATGTGGAATCTTCAGAATTTTAAAATGGTTTATTAAATGAGCAATGTTCTTTCGCGCAAGATATCCACTCGAAAATACATGTGCTCATTTTTATTCCACAGAACTGAACACACTGAATGCTATCAGAAAGGAAACAGCCATGGTGGAACAAAGAAAGGCAGAAGTAAATGCCAACAAAAACTTCATTTACGACGCACAGGTGACGAAGCAAAGGAGGATTAAACTGATGGAGGGGGAGTATGTCACGAATTGCCTCAATTGCAATTTTACATGTCACTATCCATGCGTGGAGTCGAAGGAGCGGAAAGGGGATTGTGACGTGGTGGACCCCAGTACAGGTGATTGCACAGTGTGTCCTTTCAAGTGTCACTGGAAGAAACATGTGAGCAGTCAGTATCGATATGAGACGTATGTTAGTACTGAAAAGAAGACCCTGGAAGATCTAAAACTGGCATATGGGAACGGAATTCATGGAAAATTGACTGCGGAGAAATTAGTGGAAGCCTCCAAGCGGAAGTGCGCAGAAGTCCGATCAGAGGTCATGGATGTTTTAAGGGAAGCCCATCAGAAACTCTCCATATTGGATGAGATTGCCTTGAAAGAGAGTCCCATGACCATCACAGACTATATTGACATGTTAACGGCATCAGAAAAGTTTCAAATGAAGCCTGGCTGGGAAGAGAGGATCCAAATTCTACAAGAAATTCGTATGGATGAGGGACTGGAAAGAACTCGAGAGGACGGAACTCGTTTCCAGGGAGAGGAAAAGGTCGCCAACAATTTAGCTATTTTCTCATCATTCGACGAATTTCAGAAGGCTCAGCATCATCATGTCACTAATGACGAGTCCACTGGCAACGATCCGCAAGAAAGGCATGTTTTCTATGCTCAAGTAAGTCACCTCTATTGATAAAAATTTCAAGAAAAATCTGTCTGATGAATATTCGAGGCGATATTTACAATAAGGTGAATTAAATCTTCATTGACAGCGTTTCCTATTGACGGAAATGGGGAAAATGACATACAGAATTCTCCAATGTTGCAAAAAAATTGCAGGTTTCGCGAACATAATGGCACAACATTCATTTTCATTTATTGATGAGGGATATTTGTCGGTGACATATGCGCCTTTATTCAATTTCTGTTTTACATATTGGTTCCACTTTAAAAGAGGTGCTAATTTTTCCGGTGAAATTCCTAAATATTATTTTTTTTTATGTTTAATTTCCCGGAGCCTTTCCGCTCAAACTTTCCTGCACCATGCAACATTTGCTAATTATTTTCCTTATTTTTCTCTAATAAAAACCTAATATTCAATGCATTGTGCGGATTATATAGATAATAATCATCCTTATTGTTCACGTACACATGTATTCTTTCTAGAGCTAATATTTCCTTCATTTCCATTAATATCTGGCCAAATACAACATGGGTGATGGAAAACAATTCAATAATGGACTTGTCTTTGAGGGCGGCACATGATGGTGGAGGGAAACCATAAAAATATGCAATCATAAACTATACGATACGGATTTTGCTTGCACGCATGGTATGGATGTTAATGAAAGGGGAAATATTGGGCAATTCATATTGCCCTCTCAAATGGAGCTGCTCTTGTGATGCTTTTAAAAAATGAATCCCGTATTGTGTGAGAGTATGATTTTTTGTATGATTGTGTGAGCATGGACAAGCAATTTAGCTTTTCACAGTTTAATTTTCATGGTTATATCCCATCAAATATGCACTCAATGTATTGCGATTAAAATTATTAATTACCAATTACTGACCTAATATGAGGATTAACTTTTTAGTATAGAGTCGCTGATGATAGCAGATATTACAATATGTGCATTGCACGAGAGTGATTCTTGGGCAAGAAAGATTTACTTTTTGGATAGTTGTTTAAAGGACCATATGCATATATCTCCCCAGATCTAATGCACCCTCAACTCAGCCACGCAGTTCTCTAATGCCCTACCAAGATATGGTGAAAAGATAAACTGTCCCAATGCTTCGTCTACTAACTCTTTGCTGGCATAATTCACTAACAAGATAAGGTATCTGAAACGCAACACCATCCTCGGACACCAACGCCTTTTACTATTTGTTTGACACAAGCTGATAGCTACCTTGTTTTTTACATGCTGAGGAATAGAATACTGAATGAAACGTATCCATTTGGAAACATTTTTTATATTTTCTTCAAAATTACCCCAAATATACTCTACTCTATACTTTCCTTTGCCTTCAGTGCAGAAAAATTATTATCAGCATGCTTTGAAATGGCTTGACACATTCTGATCTGTGAATACCACTTCTTCGACTTGGAATCCCAACCAAACTCGTGCGTGCTCAAAGACCCATAAACGTCCAGAAACCCCTTCAAAGGATCTGAGGTCTTATTGGAGTCAGTCGATTGTGAAGTGTAATCCGCGAGTTTGATGGCTTTGTATCTGAACCACTTCCAAGAAATTATAGTTGTCTGCATTGGGTCATTCTCTAATTGGAGGATGACTTATTCCATATGAAGTTGGCAGTAGTTGATGGCTCTCTTGAGATCGTCTTCGAGGATGCGATAGTGGGGGTGGGTATTGCGTCCAGTAATTATTAGACTCATATTTCCATATCCCTTGGCTGTCATGCGTTCCCAAACCACCAGACACCCACCACTACATTTGACGATGGGTTGGACATTCTGAGGTTGGTTAGATGATTCAGGTAGTTGGCAGTACCGTTATTGTCCCTTGGTTCCTTATCAGGTAGTTGCTCTCGTTTAACCAAATGACGCGTTTCAAATGGTTAACACGAGCCTTGCACGTAAGAGCAATATCGAGACGAGCTTTCATGTGCGTTAGCAACAGAATGCATTCTAGACCATAACATATAGCCTAGCTGATCCAGTAAGGAGCTCCCAAAGGAGCTCCTTTGTTGGGGTCGGGACAACATTGCCCCATCTGCAAGTGGTTGGCATTTATGGAAATGCAGAACCTCCATTGTGTGAATTCAGGTTAGGCCTCTGACACTCTGCCGAAAAATACCTTATCTAATATAAGGTCATTCAGGGTAAGTGTGATCGATCCTAATTTATAAAGTAGATTCTATACTCTTTCCAACTAGTCCCAAGCGGATTTCCTTACATCCACATACTATGCTCAGGCATAGGAATGCTGATCTCACTCAGTAAAATTGGGCATTGGGGTAAGTGTGATCATTCGAAACATGACACTTTCTCAAGTCTTACTCACTCGTAGGCCTCTCTCAAAGGCTTCACATATCACCTACGTTCCTGAAGCTCCATGCTAAAAGTTTCTTGTTAGATTCACACATTGTGCAATGACTTAAAAAATGCATGGAATGGTCTCCGACCTATCCTCTCAGGGTCTTGAAATTAGTCTAGAGCTGAATTATTTTTAAGCACCATTGTAGCATAAAGAATAGTAGTAGAATCTGCAACATTTCCTTCAATTTGACGGAATTCTATTCCAATTCTAATCCTATTCCAGTCAAGAAACAGGTAGTTGGAGATTTTAATTATTTATGAGAACCTCAATATTCAGCTTAGGGTTTCAATGCTCCATATGACAATACAGTGTAGGGCAAGAAAGTTCGCCCTTTTTCATATGAAGTCATCTTCGGAGTCACTTCCTCCTGAAATTGGTTGATAAATGCTCTATCACCATCTGGAATACGAAGGATGGGTATGCTCATTTTATTACCTGAATTTTTCATCGACACTAAAGGACAGTGTGCCGCATGAATCTAGGGAGGTGGTAAAAAACCAACCCCCTGGGAAGGGAGACTGAAAGGGGGTAGGTCGGGCCAGAGGCAAGAGACATATTCCTCGCCATGTCATTACGGACCAACCCCACTGAAAAGCTGACACGGAGAGAGGCTAAGTCAGCCCTAACGCTCTCTACCCCAAAGAACATAAACGTTAACCTTCTTTCCAACGATAACAGTTGTAAAAGGACCTCTAGGGTCCCTGAATAAAAATGCACGGTACAATTGTCCCGCCTTAAAAATTAATGACCACATAAAGCCGGGTGGTTACAAGTCAACATCCATAATTGTTGGATAATACATATTGAATGGACTATCGGATGCAGGGGATATTTAGCAGATTGGCTCATTGGCCTATAACGATTTTTATTATTATCTGAAATATGGCATGGCACGTAAATATGGGGTACTGCGGTCGAAAAAGCGCCCACTAAAGGCATGCAGCGCAGAATGGGAGAAAACCTCCGAGGATCATGGGCCTGTGTCATAAATTAGCTGAACCCGAAACCCTTGAAAAGCTATAGCCGATCAAAATTGGGTGGTGACTTTAAATAGATTATCTGTACACATATACTACGTTGTCCCAAAAATTCTGGGGCAGCTGTGGAAAAATCAAATGTCGGGCGATACTATCGAGGTTCGTGTCTTGCTGCGTCACTACTGGAAGAAAGGACTTTCCACAAGAGCTGCTTCCAAGGAAATCTGCGACGTCGAAGGAGAAGGAACAACATGAAAGTCGGCCGCCGCACGCTGGTTCAAAAACTTCAACGACGGCGACCTCAGCCTCGAATACAAGCCTCATTTCGGCCGACCATCAACATTTGACGAGGATGCATTGCGTTCCGCTTTGGAAGACGAGCCATCGTCAAGCACTCGAGACTTGGAGGCGGTTCTTGGAGTTGGCAAGTCAACAGTTCATCGTCATCTGCAACAGCTCGACTTTGTGCACAAATAGCCCCGGCAGGATCCTCATGAACTGGCTCATGAAGCACAGGCCCCGGAAGCTAGTCGAGATTTGTCGACCCATTGGACGATCGATTTTGGAAGCGCATTGTGACGTCTGACGAGAGTCTATTTGGTCAACCACAACAAGCAAAAGCAGTGGTTCCCACGAGGTCAAGAAGCACAGCCAACAGTTCGACGGGATCGTTTTGGCAAAAAGGTGATGCTTTCGGTTTGGTGGAACTTTGAAGGCGTGGTCTACTTTGAGCTGGTTCGACGCCCAGCTGTACACCGAGCAACTGCACCGAGTCTACAACGTGCTGAAGGAGATGTGCCCGGTCTTGATTCGACGCAAGCGAGCTTTGTTTCAGCAGGACAACACCCCGGCTCACCGCGCAAGAATGACGCAGGAGAAGTTCGAGGAGTTGGAAGGAGTTGAAGTTCTGCCGCATCCCGCCTACAGTTCTGATACTGCTCCATCCGACTTCGGCCTGTTACGATCTATGGAACGCTTTCTGCTAGGACGGCGCTTTGAATCTTTTGATCAAGTCGAGGAAGCGTGTCAGGAAATTTTTTATTCGAAGCCCAAAGAATGGTACTTCAAGCAGATCCGGATGCTTGCAGATCGATGGCAGAAGATCGTTGAGAACGACGGCCTTTATTTTGAAGAATAGTTGTTGATTTTTATTTGAATTCGCGCATAAAAATTGATTTTTCTGCCCCAAAATTTTTGGGACAACCTAGTATGTGATACATATATGTGTATTCATGAAGAACGATGACATAACTTGTATTATTCTTTCCAGACGACTGGTGGCAGGAGTGCTGATAATTATTCCATTATGATTAAGTCATAATTCCAACCCCTAAAAACATACAAGTTGGAGCTATCGTAATTATTCTACGGAATCTCTCGATTCGGAACACCCTTTGCAACGGCAGACGAATGGCAGTGAGAGACATGATTTATAATATGTCACAAGTTGAGGTGATCGTGTGTGGTTCGTGGTAGCGTTCATTTACTAATAAGAGTTTCACTGGACACGTCATCTGACGTCAGCATATCGTTTGAACATTGTAGACATCCATTTCCCGTCGATTATGCCTTCGGTATGACTATGAACACGTCTCAGGGACAGATATTCGATCGAGTTGGACTAGGCTTACAATAGCCAGTATAAACGCATTGAAAATTGAACGTTGCCTGCTCGCTAGTTCGCTTTCAGAATGTGATGAAGATTCAATTCATCAATGAAGACAAATGCAAGCCAAAAATGAAGCTGGCACCGTTACCGACAATATATCATTTTTGAAGACGTACTTATTGGATTGTCAAATCCATCGCCAAGGACATTCATTCATTCAGGTTCATTATGAAATAAAACTCGTTCGTTTCATTCCATGTGTCGCGTTTCTCTTTCTTGGTTCCTATAATATTTGTTTACTTCACGCAAGTCGAGCTAATTTCGGTTATATTTGCGCATACTGAAATGTGTAGCACGCTGTGCACCAGCATCTCTTTGATACATATATTTTCCATCGTCAACTGAAGATCAAATTTAGCAAGTGGGAATCTGGCTAAGACTATTCCAAATTGATGAACCGTGACACAAAAAATATATGTGCTTCAGTAGAAGTTCGCTAGTCACAGTTTACTTTGCATAGCGAGATAAATTTTATAGAAACAGAATCACAATAAGAACTATAGACAAATGTAGTAACTTATCTATGTATTTTCTCATATTGATGCTAGCTTATTCTTCTTTCCAGACCATTGGTGAAAGGAATCCTGATGCTCCTCCCACAAGATCGATTTCCTCTCCGATTGAACATCCTCCTGTGGCTCGTCCAAGAAAACAAGTAGGAACGATAAAACACGGCGCACAAGACCGCCCTTCAAGTTCAGATAATAGGCTCCGCACTGATGAAGTTAATTCAGAGGCTGACGACGCGCCACCGATAGCATTCACAGCACCCCTTAAGTCGTTCACCGAAAGAGGGACTAATATCAACCCACAGGTTACTCATAAGATGGTTATGGTGTCAGTCAAATAGTGGAACCTGGAATACCATGTTTCACCGGAATTATTTGTGCCTAGATGGCGGATTACCCAAGAAAGCTTACGAACATCGGTCCTCACAATGCTGATTCGCGATCCTTAGCAGGAAAAGAGAATTTCTACCCAGACGGCTCTAAAATATTGAAGGTAAATTCATGCATTTCGTGATTATACAGTATTTCATCGCTTACTCTTGCAAAAAAATATGCGCAGCCGCTGAATTATTATGAAAATATAGATCCGAAGTTGTTAGAACTGGCCCCAGAGAGCCAATGTTCATTGGGTCAAGTATGGCATATTATCGGCAAATTGCTTGGACCCCCCCTTGGTCGCCAACGATTGGCCAACCCTGAAATGTTTCTTTGGCCAATCGGTTTCCAAAGAAATGGGGCAAGAATGGCCCAATATTGGCAACGTGTTTGGGGTTTTCTTGGATGCGGAGAATGACTCAAGATATGCAGGGTGTCCCACAAAACCCTGTACAACTTTGAAATTAAATATTAAAATTAGCCAAAAGAATTATTGCATCATAAAATGCATCTGAAAACCTTTTTTTCTACTATATTGGAATACAGAAATGTGCGCTCCGTGTGCTGTATGAAGAACGTCAAAGCGATAACCAATTTCTTGCCGTGTTCGATGTAACACGTCCACATCTCTTATCGTATTATTTTATCGTATTATTTTATCGTATTATTTTATCGTATTATTTTATCGCATGTCTTATCGTCCATCACCGTTACTCATGGACGATACGCATCGCTAATTCTTTTCTTCAACTCCTCAATGTCCTCAATGCTGTTCACTTTTGCACGGTATACTTCATCTTTCACATAATACCCTAGGAAGAAATCCAAGTATACCGTACAAAAGTTAACATTGAGAAGTTGATGAACATAATTCGCGATACATTAAGGAATGCTGATGTGGACATGTTACAGTGAACATGGAAAGAAATTGGTTATTGCTTTATTGTTCTCCATGCAACACACGGAGCATGCATTTCAGCATTCTAATATTGCAAACTAGTGGCAGGTAAAAACCTGCTGCATACCGGGGGAAAGGAAATACTCTGTTGTCATGGAAGGAAAGACGATGATCTTCAAGGTTTAGCTGTTTGGCAATATCAATTGGCCCGCGCGGTCACCGGATTTAAGTGATCCTGATTTTTTCTTGCGTTTTTCTTTTTCTTTTCTTGGAAGGAGCGAGTGTACGCCAACAAAACTGCAATAATGCAGGAACTTAAAACCAACATCAGATATGAAATCGGACAGCTTACAACGGATACTTTAGAAAATGTCATGGACAATTTGGTAACAAGATTGGGACTCTGCGAAGCGGTCAATGGTGGGCACCTGAAATACATAATTTTACCACTGTTGAGTTACCTTACAAATTTCCACAAAAGAAAATTTTCCCATTTTTTAATTTTTTTTTAGAGAATTTTTTTTCATTGAACCGTTCAAAAGTTATTCCCAAAGGAAATGAAGCGACAAATATTGGCCCACCATGTATATCGCACGTGTCAGAAATTGACAAATTATTAATTTTTCACTATTGGTAGTCATTGCACTTATTATAGTACTTCAGATAAGCTAAGTCATCAATCAAGCGTACCAAAATTCTCAAAACAGTCCCATCCCCTTGTCCGAACAAGATGCATATAGAGTTCGCAGCTACTAGAACATCGCCAATTCTAAATTCGGGCAAACATGGCATTTCATCGACAAAGTGCTTGGTCGACCCGTGGTCGCCAACGTTGGCCAATCCCGCAATGTCTTGTTGGCCTATGGGTTTCCAATGAATTTTGTCAAGAATGGCCAAATATTGGGAAAGGGTCTGGGGCTTTCTTTGGATGCCAAGAAAGGCCGAATATATCGTATGTTTATTGCACGTGGCAGATATTGCCCAAATACTTTTCTTTTAATAATGGTACTCAATGTACATATTCAATATTATTCCACCATTCCAGTGTACCAATATCGGTCCTTCAGAGGTGATGCTCCACTGTCTTATTCTTGGTATCAAACACTATCTGAAACCATTAGTTCCGTCCCAGCGTCCTGACGAGGTGGCGATTCGCAGGTACTGTGACATGCTTGCAAAGTTCTGAGACTCCAGATAGATGATGATTGTACCATACAATCAGAGGTTTTTACAGGCAGCATTAGCTTTATTAATTCCTAAAATCCATTAATCTATCTCAAGTATGGAGGTAATCGATGAAGAAATGACAGCTTCGATTGATCGCTTTCATGAGAAATTGAGAAAATTTATAATGAGGTACTATGTACTGCTGTGAAGGACGAATCTAGAGAAGGGTGCAGGGGCAAAGTCTGGAAAGCGAAAACCATGCTCACATCTAGTGGCGTTGATTAGAACTTAATTTCCCAGATACTTTTAAGTGCGACTGAGGCACTTTCGATCGTCCCATCTGTTCGATATGAAATACATGCCGGCAGTGCATTATTAGGGACACATTGCTTCGCCACAATTGGCAATTTTGCAAAACAATGTTGTCTTCAACCGATATCTGCCAAATTTAATTGCAAGCCAACCTGTAGCCAATATTACGCCAATAATGCGAAACTAGCCTAAAACCATGAATGGCTTTCATGCCTTTTATGGCCTCCACTAAAGAAGTGCCGAAAAATGCCGAGCCAAGCTGGAGCAAGGAGTGGGCCTAGCATGACTGCCAATACCAAGGATCTGGCAACGTTGCGATGGAGGGGCCATTGTTGGAATATGCTTTTTGGTAATGTGGATAGCCTGAACCTTGATCTCTGTATTTTCGCGAGAAGTGGATGCTTGGATGGTAGCAAAAGGGAATTGTTCCCGTTCAAGTCCACAGTCCCAATGCATTGCTCAGCAGACTCTAAATAATGAAATGATTTTACTGTTTGAAACGACCATTTCAACCTTGATTTCTCCCTGATGAGGGATCCATCGTTCCTATGATGGCACGTACACATGGAACGGGCCGCATAACAAAGGAATTTGCATGTTTGAAGTAAATATTTAGATTCACAGTCAATGAAATCGTTACATAGAATGCCATGAAGGGACAATCTGAATGCAACGTTTTCATTAGTGATTCTGAAGTGAGTATGGATTTCTTTCTGAATATTGCACATATTTACATTTTTCAGACAGGCATTTTTTCTCCTCATTTTGGGCTGACAACAAATTCATTTAACCGACCCTCGTTTGGACTGAAGCAAAGCGATATCGCACTTAATTTCACCCCGCATCCAAGTCTTGCATGCATCATTAAAATTGAATGGGCATGTTCCTCGACTTATTAGGGATAGAAAGGTTTCACCATTACATAAGTTTCTTCTTTCACATTAACTTTAAAAGAAGAAACCCAAGCTTGCATTTCCCAAGCTATTACGCATGTAAGGAGTAAGGAGTTCGGGGGACAACAGAAAGTAGGTCTACTTACAGCAGACATATCTCTCCTGCAGTAGTAATATTAAAATGTTACCTAATGATAGTCACATTCTGGATACTGCATTTCAGTTTTGGAGCTATTACAATAATATAGAGCATTGACTGAGAATTTGTCATCAATCCTTTATGATGACTGTTTATCACGACGTCCCAAACGACATCTCGATAAAAGTAACTGATCCAATTACCGGGTGAGGCAAAAATATGCGCTGCTCTTTCAGAATACTTGGAGTTCATGAAATAGCAGATAGCATGCGAAAGAAATGCTTCTACAACGTTTACATATTATTTAAAACAGTGGTTCTCAACCGGTGGGTCACGATGATTTTCCAGGTGCATGCAGGCTGCAGATATGCACGGTGTCCTTAAAATATTCAGATAACTTTGTTCTTTAATAAATCATGAAGCGAAAGTGCGGAAGACTACATCTAGCTGCAACTGCGTTCATGAGGAAGGCGTATTGATAATTATTTCTCAGGATGATAATCCCGGGATATATTGATAAAATGTCCATCTGCAAATTTTCAGACTTAATAACGAGTCAGAGATATTCATAGTGAATTATCAATATGAAGTGCAGAGGGAAAACCTTGGAAATAATTGTAAATCCTCTTGAATGTCCTCTCGCTAGCGTCCAGGTGCGACTGCCAAAATAAAAGTCCAGATAACTTTGTAAAATCACTCGTGTGCCAAAACTGCTGGAGATAAGTGAATAAACATATTCTGATGCTCGAAGGATGTATAAAGATGGGTATAAAATAAAGTTCGTTGTTCTGGTCACTGTTTAAGAAGTGTCACAACATTTAAAATTGTGGTAATATTTTTTTCCTCATCCGGTATATGGAGGGATCACGGAACATATTATTCCTTTTCTTGAATGTTAGCCCGCATTCACCGTGTGAACGTATGATGCGGACGCATTTGAAAATCTCATCTTTGAATTTCGTAGATAGTTCTAGCATGTGCGAGACGTCCGTTCCCATAGAGAGCGCACGGAATCGCTCCTAGAATGATATTGAACCTCAAGACATGAAACAGAAGATAGATGGGTCAATAACACACCGAAATAGCTAAAATCTGCAGGATTTGTACATTGTATTTATGGTGAATGATACGAAAGTTTCTGCCTTGAGATGGGAATAATCGGAGATGGCTGAAAGTTCATTATTCCTTAATTCTTTATTTACATTTCAATTCTCAGCAAAAGGGTTCATGTGCATTCATCTTCTTTGAATTACTATTTCGCACATAAGAAATGCTGAAGCATTTCTTATGTACAAATGAATGCATTCAATTTTAAAATTCAATATTCAATTTTAACATTGCTAAATCTGAATACGGAGGATTTTTTCTTTACAAATAACTAAAGCATTCATTTCAAAGCAATATTTCATGCGCTTCGACCTTCCCACTCATTTTATGAATAGACAACGACTTGCTTTTCAACGCAAAGTGACATTTATAAAGTTATATTGAAAATAGTTTAACAGATTTCTTTCTTTCCAGTAATGTACGAGAAATTGTTTAAAGAATTTTCTTTATAACGATACTTTAGCCCGTCACTTCGAGTTCGTTACATACTGTATTCTCATCAAAGGATGAAGCAGATCCAGGCATGGTGAAGCCACAAAACTCCCCTGCTATAGGCGGCCCTTCAAAACAGTCAAACAAAAAGGATTCATCAATTACTGATTACATCAAGAACTGGGTAAGTCATATGATGGGCTACATTTACTTGGAATTTTCTAGCATTCCATTCTGTATATACGCAATAAATATTGGCGTTCATTTGAGATTATTCAGTCCATATAACGCTTCTTTTAGCTTAAATATATATTGAAAGGTGCATAAAGAAGGAGCAGTTACTTTTGTGATGTTTCTTAGCAATGGAATTTTCTCGTTATTCTGACTGCTTAAATGCTTGCAGACCATGGATTTCCTCTTACTAACAAGTGTTAGCTGCCCTGAGATTTTATGAGGCAAACCTAGTTATTATAGAGTACAATGTGCTTTGCAACCGTTGTGCCACGACAAAGGTTGAGAAACACTGGTGTACAAGACTCCTACTCATGACCGTAAAAATAAATTGTCATTCCTCAATAGCAATATAAGTAGTCTTAATTCAACAATTTTAGTTCATCAAAATGACAGCTGCTATCGGAAACACGGGTAAAACAATAAGGGAAAAAATTATTTTATGTTTATCTTGCTAGGGTTTACCTTAATGATGCATCACCTTTTTAGGTTATCGACAGTGCTCCTTAATTATTATCGCATTAATGAGTTTGTTTGACCTTCGAGCCAAGAAACTCACAAAGCCAGCGATATGATGCGAATGAGTAAATAAAAGCGTCTGAAACGTGCTCCCCTAGCGCTATGATGATATGACGTCACTGGCAAGTTTAAGTTAGGAACTTTAATTAAGCGAGAATCTTATCTTCAACCAAAGAAATGTCCCATGGCATTTTCCGCCTACTCAGCCTTCAGACCCCCTTTCAATTCTTGCCCCACCCCACATCCAGGAAAAGGGTTCTCAATGTCCAGGGTGCTGTCCAACATGCCTTTCCCAAGAAAATTCACCTTGAGTTAATTAATCCCTTAAGCTACACTTTTCTCGAAATCAGCATTCTACACCGAATTTCAGTAATCTCTATTCGTCCGGCTAGCAGTCGGATTGGCTATCATGAAGGAAAATGAGCCTTTTTTGGGTTATAGATGGGGGAGCAAGGGATTACAAGCAAGAAGGGATCACAAGCAAGCGGCAGCCACTACGAGCAGCTATAGACCGCCGCGTACTGGTGTCCAGGAAAGGCAGGGAATAGTCATGTCTTTCTACGCGAATGCACGCAGCTTACGTAATAAAATAGACGAGTTCAAGGGGAGGACAATGGACAATGGTTTCGATGTCATCGGAATAACCGAGCCTTGGGGTTGTTCTCGCATTTCGGATGAGAATTTCCAGATCGAAGGGTACAACAACTTGCGGAAGGATAGGTTCGGCAGAAAGGGGAGGAGTCGTGTTGTACGCTAAAACCGAACTGGGCGTTCGCGTCAGAGAAGATCTCACCACGAGTAACTGTGGAGCAATCGAACCCATATTGTGCAATATCGGTGGGGCAACTGGGAAGATCGTGCTGGCATTTGCTATAGGCCCCCTAACTCTTCTCTCGAGGATGAAGCAGCTTATTTTGCACTCGTGTGTAGGATCGGCGAGATCTCGAAGCAGGTATTGCTCTTTGGAGACTTTAACAAGCCCCACATAAATTGGTCGGTGCTGCGACGGGGGTGCGAAAGGGTTAGTGAATTTCTTGTTGGGTTCAGAACGCTCTTCTCGTTCAGTACGTAAATGAACCGACTCGCGAGGAAGCTTTATTGGATTTAGTATTTGCGACGAACGACGATCTGGCACTAAATTTAGACGTTTAGGTACAAGATAACTTGGGAGATTCGGACCACTGCGCGATCACGTGGAATATCAAGCGGACGAAGAGTAACGCCAAAACGAGGAAGGTTTCGTACAATTATAATGAGGCTAATTTCGAGAGACTACGCGAATGCGTTTCAGACATCGACTGGGAGGTGCGGCTCCTTGGGCTGACGGTAGAGGAGAAATAGGCGGCGTTCAATACGTTATTGCTGGGCTTTATGGGGCGAAGCTAAAGGAAGTTAAAAAATGAATGGACAGCAAAGGATCTCATCCTAGAAATTTGTCAGGCAGCCTGCGTCATCAGGGGGTTAAGGCCGCAAGTCTGTCTAAACAAACCCTACCCAGAAAGTTTCTACTGCCAGGTGCTACGGCCTATGGAATTAAACAGTTAGACAGTACCTAATGCCTCAGAGGCAATCACGGCTTAAGTCCGTCCGTCAGTGCCACAGCCAACGATCGATTGGCTCGATCAGCCTCGCGACTGAAATGCATGGTAGACTCGAGCCTATGAAGGAAAAGAAGAATGGTGGGGAAGGCTAGCTGCGAAAAAAGCCTATGCAAGAAAAAACGTAGCCCAGGAAAAAGGCCCTACCATGCATTCAGTTAAATGTCATACACTGACAGACTGGAGCGATGCCCAGATTGCCTCTGCTACCTTTAGGCCTGGGCCTTGACACATTAGGCCTATAACACCTGACCCAACCCCGACTAACTGGATAAGCCCTAGGAGAAATTAAAGAAAGATCTGGGAAATAAGCCCATGCATCGGTAAACTGCCATCACGTTCCATGAGTCTTCTGAGCTCCAAACGTTGAAAGTATGATTTCAGCCAATTTTCAAATTCATGCAGAAGATTCTGGAGGTTTTGTCTGTCGTCTTTGGTTCACATGCGACCCTCTTCATAGCGAACTAGTCAAGGACCTGATCCTCCGAGTCTAACTCGGAGTACAAGGCTTGGCCTGGAAAATGACTCTGAAATGTTGACATTTGACCTCTAATATCTCAAAGGGAATGGTCACATAGAAAAATGACCTCGACCGGGAAACCCCGGGGTTTTAGTAACTCCCACACATAGTGAATGAGGTTATATTGATGAAAAACGACCCTGGTGACCCAAGGCGGCCCAGCGACCCATCGGAGGCATGACCAGCAAACTCGGTCGTCCTGATGCCCCACACTAAGGAAGACTAACTCTGCTGTGTCGTCCGCATTGAATGCGGAGATTCGCATCGGTGGGAAACCTGAGATTGTTTTCTGCATTAAGCGATTGCCTGTCCTTTACCACCCGTTTCGCCTATATAATTTCTTGCTGCAAAGCCCTCTTAACAGCCCTCTTCAAGCTATCGAAATATTAGGTGCGAGCTCGACAGTGATTTGATGGAGAATTTTCATGTATTATGACTACCTTGAATTATGGTACGTCCACTTGTTGAACATAGACATTGGCTGTTAACGTTTGATTCGATGAAAACAGCTCAAAGTGGATAATGCCCTTCACGCCTCAGCAAACACACAACATGATCTTCTTCAGGTGCAGTCCGGCTTTGAGCTGCCTTCATCGAATGAAACGACAACAGCCGATCTGCGTGTTCAACAGCTAGACCACTAGCAACAAGCCATGCTTCAAAAGCTGCCCACTTTGGTCAATCGAAACGCTGTCATCCTCTTCCACGAGAACGCTCGGCCTCATGTCTCAGAAACTGCCAAAGAAATAAACGAGCTTCAATGGGAAGTTCTGCCACATCCACCTTATTTACCGGACCTGGCGCCTTTTGAGAATCTCTTGTTTCTGTCACTTCAAGGCCAATGAAAGGGGAAACAATACAACAATGAGGAGGCTCTCGAATCTGATCTCGCCACGTTTTTGACTTCAAAACAGGCCTATTTTTTATGAAAGAGGCTGAAAGGCTGAAAGGAAGATGGGAAACAGTCGTTGCAGAGGATGGAAATTACAATGTTGATTAGACTGCTGAAATTTTGAATAAAAGTTGTGTTTGAAAACTGATGTGATAACGACATTACTTTCTAAAAAAAAAAACCTAATTCAGTACAAACAGGGGATTGAACACCATTCCCTGGTGAGTGCGATTCAAGGGTTTACATTTTCCTCTGGATGTGCAAGGAAGTGACTTCTGGAAAACCATGTATGTCTCCCGACAGCACCTCCACCCATTATCCCGTTTTGAAGTGCTCTAGTAAGTGCGATTGATTTTAACATGCACCCAGATAAATGTTCTACGAGTACTATAACCAGTGGGCGAAAAGGCACTATTATTATTTTAAAAGGGCGGATAGTCAACTGAGACACTTCCATGTTGACCGAAACCTTTCACAGTAGGTAGTGGAACTATTCCATTTTCAGAGAATAAATTATATTCTGGTATCACATTGCCTTTTGCAATAATATGTCAATTAATTTACATAATTTAAAGCATAATTTCATGAAAGTGGATATTCTTAAGGATATGCTAATATTATGTGAATTATTAGGAGGAAGGAGTCATATTTTTGTTCTATATCTTCATCAGGAATCACCTGCATGATTGAATGTAAGCATAAATTGATTCCGAGTAATATGTACTTTTTCCAGAATGACGATAGCAGCTTCATATGCTTTTCAGTTTAATACTAAATTTGCTGTCCTTCCAATGGTAGAAAAATGAGTTGCACTTATGTGGAGTTATTCGGAACACCAAGGAAGATTACCCTGTTGAATTTTATTCAAAATTTCCTGAAAAACTCAGACCCTGGCAAAAATAACAAACGAATAGATTCCATTTTGAGGATAGTTCTGGCAAAATCTTGTAATATTCAGCAGAACGAAAGCTTCATTGACTTTCAAGGAGGCATGGCACAATAAACTTCATCCACATAATCAACTGTTATTGATAAAAATTCCAATTGCATAATCTCATGCCGGACACGACGAAGTCAATGTGCATCGGCTTCCATGAGGCTTAGACGACAATAAAAGCCAAAAAAAGGTGCTCCCAACGAAGGCGATGCTGAGATTCCAATGAGCAAGGACAGCGAAGTCAAAAACACAGTCTCTCCCTTCGATTATAATGAAGTCAATTCAGCCACTCCCTCAAAATGCAATTCTGTGATATGCGCACCGCCGGGAGATACAATGTGAGCAAAATTATATTTGGGAGCACTTCCATAGACCATTTGTTTTCATGAAAATGGTCTTTGGTGCACATAGTGAACAACAGATGATCAAATAACATTGTTGCGTTATCATTAGTTGATATATGATAGTCCTGGTGGATAGTCACTGTATGGTAACTTCCTATTTATTATTTTTAAAAATTGAACAAGTGAATCGTTGCTTACCCCAGACCTTTAGATTGCTCAGGTAGTGTTGCAACTTCAATGTTGTTGAATGTCCACAATTCCATTTCCTCGCAAAAAAAGGAATCTTAGCTTTCAAAGGAAATTAGTTCATTAGGGTTGCGGCGAACCTAAGTAAAGGGCTATAGATTGAAGTTTAACGCACCCCACGTGCAATAATGGACGACATGCATCAACCTGAAGTTTACGACCTACTGATCAAGTTTCGACCTGTCGCGCTCAATTCTAAGAGTGCGGAGGCAAGATGGCGGTGGAATTTAGAAATGAATGCTCTCACCTGAACATTGGAAAAGTGATTGACCCGTTATCGCATAACGGTGTCTAAATAGGGCATTTTAGGTCAAGGAACCTAGTTTCGATAGGTAGACTTTCCTTTGACGCGTCAAATTACGTATTTCTTGTATATTTGTAAATGACCACCACTCCTGTCTCCAAAATGCCAATAGAGTGGTATGTAGCCACATGAAGGTTTGTTTGGTGCCTAAATGAGGGTATATCGTGTCGAAGAGGTCAATTCTTACAAGAAAAGTTCCATAAACTGTAAAAATACCCAACATGGCAGCATATGCTACCCAAGAATGAACATTCACACAATGAACAGGCGTGTGAAAAGTTGATACTAGGCGACAAATAAGATTGTGTTCATCTGCTTTCCCTATTCGAAGAGTTTCTTCAGGGCGAAGGCCGGTTGATGAAAAGTCCTAAAAAAAAAAAAAAACATTTGTTGATTGGAGACGTACAAAAAAATCCAGTTTACTCCAACATGTTGGATGCTATGCTGACACGTTCTGCAAGTCTTTGGCTGATTTTAATAATCCTTTATGGGGGTGGGGTTTTTCAGTGAAAAGATTATGTAACTTTGGCCAAATTCCGTCATTACCAGAGTTGCCATACATCTCCCTTGCAAATTAATCCTCTGTACGGTTAATAAGTAATTCATCTTGGTCGGAATTAGGAAATGGGAAGAGGAAGAAAATATGTAACAAATGTTTACCACAGATTGAGCGAATGAGTCACCTCACAATATTCAGGCAGTTGTGATTGGTCGTTTTGATGCAGTATTTATTTTCACGGATTCATGCATGGATTCATTATGCATGTGCATGGTTTATATGTTTTCATTTGAAAGATTCGGGAAACCACGCAAATATGCATCTTCGTATCACACTCAGTATTTCTTGCTGACCGAATTTCCCATAGGAATGTAATTAATTTCATCCATATACAAATGAGTTTTGGGCCTCACATCGCGCGCCTCAATCATTTTTCACGAAGGTCCAGTTGTCCAACCCTATCTCGGACACGATGAAGTCAATAAATACCGGTGTCTTCGAAACGACCTTTGGGGCGACGACGAGACCTCCCCCGAAATAAGCCGCGAAGAAGCCGAAAGAGCCGACAGACACGATGCTGTGATTGCAATGGGAGAGGACCGCGAAGTCGAAGTCCCGACCTTTCGCTTCCACGAATTCAATTGCCATGCTTTCATTCACATTCCTAATATTTTGCTTGCTCCATTTCATGTCGTCAGTGGCCACGATGAAAACGGAATTGGAGAAAATCTTTCGGAAGTGGGCCATAGCTCTCTGGTAATATGCAGCCGTCACTGGTTTTGCACCGAATAACTTTTGATTGTGAAACACCTGATCCGTACGGCGAACGTGAATTCCGATAAACGTGGTGTTCCCTTTGTACTTAGCGAACAGAGTTGTGAAGTATGAGTGCACATCTCGTAACAGCTTCGATCCGAATCTAAAATCCAGTATCCACTCTTTCCTGTATTCGTGGAAAAGCTTCCCATCACACGAATAACCAGTGATGCACACGTCCTTGCCTTGGACGAAGGTGCTGTTGTCCCACGGTGGGGGAATCGCTCCGTTCGGGAAACTAGCGACTGCTCTGCTCCAGTTCCTGGGGGAACATCCCGTCTCCTTCTCCGTCCTCAAACTGAGATGGGGGAAGAGGGGCAGCAGGGCATTTCGGTGATTCTCGTTGAGCACGGGGATCTTCCCATACTTCCGGCCATATGAGAAGCCCGTGACGTATTCGGCGATCATGTTCCCTAGTCTTCCACCCTTGCCCACAGTTACGAACGTTGCGTTTTTGCACTGTTCGCTAGATAGTGGGAACGTCTGCAAGGCTTCCCCCGATGTCGAGGGCATGAGTTTCGTCAGAGTCTCGTTGGAAGTATCCGTCATATTCCCAATCGCGCCAAAATGCAGCATCACTTTCATTGACCATTCTGGCAATGGAACGTATTGCATTAGGAAAAACACCGCTGTGACCACGACGAATGCAAATGTGCAACATCTACCTCTGGATCCTGGACAGTACCTGAAAAACAAGAAAAAAAGAAGGAAATTGCGTGATCATTTTTTCCACAAAATAATGTCAACAATATTTATGATCTGCTTTCATTGATATGAGAGCCTATTGAAATTGAAGACTGACTTGGAAATCATGCTTTAGAAAACTCATGAAAGTTTTAACGTTAAAGGATTTCACGTTTTGGTAGAAACTTCGACCATGTGCATAGTTTGAAATTGTGCCTTACTTCCCAATATTTAATAATATCGATATGATGATAAATATAAATCGCGTAACCTATTTCTCAACAGCCAAGCTACCTCGAGTGAAGGATTTTCTTTCATTCATGGAAGTCGGAATCGTCTTTTTTCCAGAAGGGATGGAAAGGGAGGGAAAAGGTCGACGAAATTATATTCACTCCCTTTTCCATGAGGAAAATGGAAAAACACTCAGAAACATTGGACGTGGAACTAAGAATCATGGCGTGGGGTGCCGTGGCACTCTATCGTCACATAAAAGTCTTTTAAAAATTATGCAGAGCAAAATAGTGCATGAAACCGTGTGAGACTTCATGAACCAAAATGTCCAATGACAACTGCTTGAATATAGTGAGATGAATCATTCGCCTGCCACCATGCTCCCATTTGTCGCATATGTTCAGCATTTCTCCCAAGTTTTCTAATTCCAGCCAAGAATAATGAAATAGGAATCTCACATTACGATTCCTTATTCGGTTATAGGTTCGGTTGTAAACGTAGCTCTCGACACAATTTTGCCATCGTTTTCCGATTAGACATATTACTTTCTTCAGGAGAACGTTTACAAATTTCATAATTACCATTAATATTCTTAATTTTTCGGGTGTAGGAAGAATAAACACATGCGGTTTTATTTCCCTTCCCTGAAAAGAGAATCAACCTTAGTAGTAAGGAGAGATCTTCATAATGAGCAGGTATTATGTGCTTTCACGAAGAAATGATTTTACATCAGTGCCCAACCATTGCTATGGTTCGACATAGACATTCAACATTCAATTCAATAGCATTCAATAGTATTCGACGGTAGCAGTCCATCCGTTCAGTGATAACCTGTCAATAAATATTTCTGAAGGTAGAAGGAATGCCGGCTGGTTTGTTCCTGTTTTTAAATAAAAAAGCCATATGCAAATTAGATGTAAAATTGCCACCCCTGAGGGGTATCTACCCCGGAATCGCCGTTCCCATCGTCGCATTAGCATATGAACTGAATTAGCAGGCCTATGTTACCGATTTATCGAATTACGGTCGGTTCAAAAGCATAACTAACTCCATAGTAATCGTGCATGTAATCGTTGTATATAAATGAAAGCAAAAAACTCAAATTCCACTCACATTTTCCGCCCATCAGCTCCAAGAAATTGCAGTGTGCGAATTCATGGAAGAAGAGAAATGCAGGATACCCTTGTTTCTCTGCCATTTCTTAAGGGGGAGAGAACGAAAACTGTGTGGCACATGTGACGTTGGATGGGGAACTCCTGAACGTTGTTCCGCTCACGCAGGTTCCTGAGGATCGACATGGACGTAGCTCACGAGGCTCATCGGCGCCTCACCGGAAAGGAGTCACACTGGGTTCCCTACCGACGGGCAATGGGGAGGGGGAGGAATTTCCTCTCCATTTCAACGTAGATAGCCAGCACCATACTACAAATATGGTATTAAGCGGATGAATGTTGGAGAGAAATGAACCGTATGAGAAGGGATACATCTGTTATTTACTGATATGAAATGCTGATAGGCCGTGCAGCTCTTGCTTCGTGGGGGGGACATCTTATCGTTCAACTGGATTTTTTTTTCCAATATGGGCAGGCGTACACATGGGCGACGATCTACTTTCTAAAACTATTCAGTCCCCATAGGGAATGCTACATTCCTAAATCATATGCACACGATTGTTCCCGGGCCTTTTTTCAAAACCATTTAATTAAAACAACTAGAATAGTCATGGATTACCGGAAAGGTATGACTTAGAAGGAATATCTTAAATGTATATGCAAGGTTATTCACAGCATAATGATCACTTGTCAAGTACGTCAGTGCGGGGACAACCATGTTCATAGATCAGAGTAATGCGCCACCATGTCCGATGTGACATTTTACGCAAAATTGATGGGGAGATGAGTGCAAATGCAATGTGTCCGACTTCTTTCAGCTTCTCTGATGTGCAATACCTCCGTTTTGACACTTTGTATTTGGCAACTCCACAGAGAGTATTATCGCGATTTCTGCGAGTTATCTGAACTGTAAAGGGAAAAGTAAGGGGTAATAGGATATTATACTCAACCGGAAAATTGCTATACTTTCCACATATTCAAGGAGTATACTTGGCATCGTTGCAACAGTTAACCCAATGGCAGCGTCAGAGCCATTGAACTTATGGACTGTTAAAATTGCCATACCTTTTTCACGCAGCTGACCAACTATGAAAAACCCATACATCTAATATATATACAGTATATATATACATACGTGACTGAGTGGACGAGACTCAACACAGTCTAATTTAATAAAGATCTTTTTCTCGCGTGTGTGAACAAGAATCGAATTTTGACTCACATCTCTCATTGATTCTGATTGATTCAAACAGTGACTCTAAAAAGGAATTCAGCTGAGCCGAAATTCCCGATTTTATATTCTTATCCGGTATGCGGTTTGAGCTGAAGTAACTTCCTCATAACCTAATAGGCACCTGGCAACATTACACGATTTCCAAAATTGTCACAAGAGCCACTGTCTCGCTTGTCTGCCACTATATAGGAGGACAGCACTGGAGCGACATACCTAGTTCGAGTGGAAGGAAAACGATACATGTGACGTGAGTCTTGATAGGACGGGTACTCGAGATTCCGCGAAGGATCCGACGATAATGTCAGAAACATGCTCCAGATAGCATGCTTCAAAATTAGCCTCCCACTAGGAAAAAATTGTGAGACCGACCCAATTCCTAATTTTTGCTTGAGTGAGCATGGAGACACGTGACCTGATGACAGCACTCCATTATATGATTAGGATACACCATTTGAAAACATACATCTTGTACCATTCTTGTAGCTTTCCGTGTCCCGGTATGGCTACGCAAATGTTCCTTTTAAAGAAACACTCTAGCCTTTCTTCTATTTTGATCCATCTTGACATAGACATTCAATTCAATCATGTTCTCATCCTGCCCTAGCCATCCAAGCCTCCTGGCAGCTTCTTTCATGTGCAATACCGCCGTTTGGTCACTTTCTATTTGGCAACTCCACAGGGAGTGTTATCGCGAGTTCAGCGAGTTATCTGAACTGTAAAGAGAGAAAGTAAGGGCTAATACAATTTTATACTCAACCGGAGCATTTCTATTCTTCCCACACATTCAATGAGTATACTTGCCATCGTTGCAATTCAGCTAACCCAATGGCAGCGTCAGAGCCATTGAACTTATAGGGTGAATTCCTCACCTGTCCAAATTCCCATCCCTTTTTCACGCAGCTGGCCCCAACGATGAAAAACCCATACATCTAATATATATCGTGACTGACTGACACTAATTCTAACCATGTTCTAGAAAGGTTAGAAATCTGAAACTTGGCACACATGTACCATTTGGGATGCAGAGCTCAGGAAAAATCCGACTTTGGAGGTGCATGCCCTTTCCTTAGATATATTTTGTGACAGATGAGGTTGGCATTCAGAGAATCATCTGGATGTCCTGGGTTCGGTGGTTTAGTAGTAGCATGTCTAAGTGCAATCCTGAGATCTGGGTTCAATTCCCGGCCATTTCTTGGCTTTCATTTGGCTTTTTATGCCTTCCATTCACTCATTCCCCACCATAACATTATTTTTGCATGAGTAATACGGAAAGACATGGAAACCTGAAACTTGGCATGGAGGTGCCTACCGAGACGGTGTGTTCAGGAAAAATGCAAAATTTGAGATTCATGTCCAGGGAGCATATTTTTGTGAGCCGACGTTTAGTACTGTATATATTACGTTTAGTTGTAGACGAACGTACTAGGTTTAGTAGTAAACAAAGTAGAAAAGAGATGGAGGTGACAAATGGGAAATGTAGCCACAGACATAAGAGCAGTAGGAGAGGAGGTGCTGGGAAGAACAACTGGTAGGTCAAAGCCGGGAAAGGAGACATGGTGGTTGGGTGACTATGTCCAGCGATGTAACCAGGCAAAGAAGATGGCAAATAAAGCATTCGATGAAACCAACAGTGAGGACAGAACAATGTACAAGGCTAGGAAGAAAGAGGAAAAGTAAGCAGTAGCCATTGCTAGGAAGAGAGCATATGAGGGATTGTATGAAGACTAGGGAACTATAGAAGGACAAAAGAAAGTATTACGCTTGGCAAAAGAGAGAAACAAGAACTCGAAAGATGTCTATCAAGCAAAGCTGATCAAGAGTGAGGAAGGAGAGGTACTATCTATAGATGATAAGATCTTGGCGAGTTGGCAGGAATATTTTAAGAAATTAATGAAAGAAGAAAATCCAAGAGTTGCAAGGACTGGTCAACAACAGCATTATGAGAATGACATTGAGAACATCGCAGAGGAAGAAGTACAAAAGGCAATAGCAAAGATGAAGAACGGCAAGGCAGTTGGGCCTGATAACATCCCAGTGGAAGTTTGGAAGTGTTTGGGAAAAACTGAAGTGCAATATCTGACACATGCATTGGGCAAGATCATGGAAGAGGAGAGGATACCGGAAGAATGGCGAAAGAGCACATTGGTACCAATCTATAAGAACAAAGGTGACATATTGAACTGTGGAAACTAAAGAGGTATAAAACTGATGAGCCACACGATGAAGCTGATGGAGAGAGTGATTGAGAACAGATGGACGAACATCGTGAAGATTATTGAGGAGCAGTTTGATTTCATGAGGGGCAGGTCGACTGTTGACGCAATCTTTGCTTTGAGGCAACTACAAGAAAAGTACAGAGAGGGACGGAAAGACCTGCATGGTATTTCATAGATTTGGAGAAGGCATATGACAGAGTACCAAGAGAAGAGTTGTATTGGTGTATGAGGAAGTTACTTCAGCTCAAACCGCATACCGGATAAGAATATAAAATCGGGAATTTC
>CAJPEV010003421.1:0-22004 GCA_905338385.1 Darwinula stevensoni | reverse complement strand
AAAAAAAGTCGAGGTACGTGAATATTACCACAAATGTGGAAAGATGCATGCAAAGGTAAGAGGAACGCGTGCATTTAATAGCTGAGGAGGATCACTCATGGCGCGTTGCATCATTTCATCATGAGATAAATTCATAGTTAACTCATCCCTTCAGTAGGTACTACCCTCTAAAAAGTAATGGTTCTGACTAGAACCCTTCGGAGGCGTTCCAGCTGAAGTGGCCAAACTTTAGTCACTTTCGTTGGGCTTCACACTCCGATTTGCTTAAGAAATTTTTTTTTCGTGTTGACATTGAAGACTTATGAAAACGTTTAACATTTTAGCTTACTGGCTCAATCGGTTTTCATCGCAAGCCACGAGCAAATAATAAAAAAAGGCGAGTCTTAATTTACGTGATCCGAAAAAAAATAGGGCATCTTCCATCGATGAAAGACGAGAGGGGATCATCATTGAGCGGAGAACCCTCACATCTCTTGGATTGGCAAGGAAAACTCCTTTTTCAAACGGAAGGAAACTTGTACGAAGAGTATTTCCTTGATGTTGAGAGAAAGTCTGTTTTAAGTACTTTTTGGCTTGATGTGATTACGTGATTTTCTCGGAAGAACATGCCTACCTGAGAAATAGTAAACGTCGTTTCCGACATGTAGGCTGGAATTCCCTTTTCTGCACGTGGGACGGCAACTTTGATGGCATTGCTTGGCGCCGTGGCCCTCTCCGCCTCTTGCCTCCCGGTTCTCCTCCATTTCTTCATCCTCGCCTCGTTCGGCCGGTTTCCATCTTTCAGAATGTCCCCTCTGTGCACGAAGGAATAAAATGATTCAATGTGCTCCTGTGGACTCAAACAGAGTGGACGTTTTTATGACGTGCCAGAGGCATTCTAAAAGTTTCGCTCCTTCTTTTTTTCTCTATAAAATTAAAAACGATGCAAGCTCAGTTTCCTTGCGTACATCTGAACGCATCAAGGAAATTCCCATGGAATCAAATCTATTCTTAACGCAACACTTTCTCGGCTGTTCACGATAGAATGAAAGATGCGGAGAAAGAATCGTTGAAGCAGCGAGCAGCAAAATTCTTTGACGGTTCTCTCTCTCATCACACCCGAATCTCCATCCCCGAAGCGGATCCACGCTTTTGAACCATGCTTCCTCCACGATTGCCAGGAGTCTCCTTGGACTGCTTAACCTGCTCGAATAAATGAATTGAGGAGCTCGGGTCTTTCCCTACGTTCGCCGTGGGAAAAGATGAAGCACGGCCGGAAAAGTGCTGGGGCCTTATGAAGAGTCACTACCTGATATGACTAAAGGCGCCATCTCGCTTCATTTCTGGGAAACTTTTTCGTTCAAATAACTGAGGTAGATGCCTCGTCCAGAGAAAGGACAAATGTTGGCTAGCGTCGAAGTGGGGCCAACATGTGGGCCCACACTCCCCTTCTCGCAGCCAATATGGGCGTAACGTGGTGTGCTGCCTGGGAATGGATCCGCTACCGTTCAAGTCCACGGGCCGAGCAATGAGTTCCTCTAGGACTATAGGTCAAACTCGATCAGGCGGGGCCGGGTGAAAGCCTTCAAGGTTGATTGGGGGCCACAATAAAAAAACATAACACCTAATTTTCAATGCAAGCAGGCTGAAATTTGCATCACTTTTCCGTAGCCAACTGTGGAAGAGGATTTCGTTGGCCGAACAAAATGGACTGGTGGGCTGGATCCGGCAGGCAATTTGCATGGAACACGAATAAAGATTCGAAACGGTGATCTCGTTGTGAAAATTGGAAAAATCATAAGACAGGTCGTAAAAGATGAGGCTTTTTCGAGTAGGGCCGTCTGGGTGAAGCCATGCTGAATGCTAATGATAGAAAGTTGGTGGATTTCTGGCTGCTAATGATCAGAGTAGTACTTTGCGGCACAAGGAAATGCGAAGGCGCTATGAAAGAGGATGCAGATATTTTGAGAAGACAACACGACACGCTGCCTCTTTACTAGGTTCTTGAAAGATATATGGAGTGTTCCAGTAATGTTTTGTTTTATGGATCTCAAGAAAGGGGTTGGACTGAGTCCTTCGAGGTTAGGTGTCGGGAACACTAAAGGAGTATACCCATATAAAGACTCTAAGATTTAAAATAATATTATTCGATTCTAATAAGAATCCCATAGGTTTTCTATACGATCCAACTTTCCTGATCCGGGATCTTTACAGCCGTTGCGTTCGAGTGAGCAGGAGCTGCGACTATCCCAGCCCGTCCTAGGGTTTCCTTCCGTCTCATTTTCTGTTCCTCGTACACTCAGACAGCATCTACTGGAACTGTTTTGACCTCAAGGGTCAGTCGGACTGAGATGAAGACGGTTCTTCAGGGCAATCGAGCCAGTCGGGGCGAAACTTCATCTGCTCTTGTTGTGAAGTTGCTCATACCAGTTTTGGGTTATTCCGCAATTGAAAATTCCTTAAATTTTTTCTATGATGGCTCAATCAAAAGGGTGAGGTAGGAGATGGTTTTTCCGTGAGAAACGTGAGGGGCAAAAATAGAGGTGTAGAAGCCAACACCTATTATCATATTTGTATTGCTCCTCCGAAAAATATAGTATGTCCGAACAAAAGCGGATGCATAAATGGTCACAGTTCTATAATTCTATATAGAAGAGCTCATTGTTTCTCTGTTGGCTCATCTGTTCTCCGATGGAATGCATGCCTTACATCAAATGAGCGCAATTTATGGAATGCTCTCCCGAAAACCATTCTCCCGAGAGTTCACTCATTTCTGCCCCTCCCTCTATAATGTAATTTTGGCTGTTGAGCCGAATTCATTGAATCATATGCCATTTTGAAAGGTATCCTTTGCAGAACCAGCAGTGTGAGATAATTCAAATTTAAAGGGTTAAAAAAAAGTTAGGTTAGGTTAGGTTAGGTTGAGTTAGATTACGTTTGGTTATGAAACGATGAATTTATTTTCCTCCTTTATTTTCTTCCTTTATTTTGCTCCTTTATTTTGCTCCTTTATTTTGCTCCTTTATTTTGCTCCTTTATTCTGCCCCTTCATTTTGCTCAGCGATTTATCTGATTGGGTGAATGAGTTCAAAATGGGAATGGCAGAAATTTTTTTTTATCTATGAGCAATTAGAATCAAACAGTGCCTTGCCGATACGATAGGTAACATTCGAAGTTCCATGCATGGCTACATTTCCTTCCACCTCGTTTTGAGAATACATTTCTTAGAGGGAGCGGCAATTTTCTCGGGGCATGGCTTGCAAAAATTGCAGCTGATCGTTACATCTGTGTTGGATTCGATCAGTCATTCAAAGTTATTAAGCTTGGGATTAAAACGTCAAGCAAGAAATCCTGAATAGGTCATGACATCCGGAAGCGAAAAAATTATCGGGAAAAAGTCATTTTCCCCGATGCTGAAGGTTTGTCTGGGGGATTGGGGGATTGTTTCATTGATGAAATCTCCACTCTTCTTCCCACCATGAAGACAGAGCCTGCTCAGCAGGAAAAGTGAGACAACGCTCTAGTCAAGATTCCGTGCGAAATAATTTAGGAAATCTAATGATACTTTACAAAACGGGAATTTATAAATGTTCTTAATGTTCTTTCCACATTATCGTCATTTATATACCGTATGCGAGAAAAAGTTTCGATTGATATAGAAATTGAGTTTAAGATAATAATGATTATGGAAATCCTGAAATTCTCTCAGAAGTAAATGTTGGAAATTCGTTTATTAAACTTATTTTTATTTCATGATAACACGGTCAGTATATTCCAGAACTGTATATCTTTATGGTGCACCGAGACGATGATTTTCATCAATAGGGGAGTTGTTCGTGGCATACATGTACGAGTGGAAAGAAGTTGGATGCTTCGATGGAAAGAACTTCGATTATCCTCTCCCAAGCGCATACGCTTGCTTGTGCGATACAGACTGTTGCAATGATTCGGACAACAACCACATGGCCCTCAAACCTGATGATCCGGCGAGAAGAACAGCTGGATGCGCCCAGATGGGAGGCACCACGCAAGGAACCACGGAAGAACCCTTGAATAACGCCTCTTCGAGACTTTGCACAGATCATTTACCCCTTTTTCTCACTCTACTTCTCATCACCCCATTCTCCAACCTTCCTTCTCCTTTAATGTAGCTTTCTGGCGTGAGAAGCAACGATTAAAAGCATGTTTCCAGTTAATCCTTACTCAATTAAACTCGATAGAATTCATCCCGACTCACGTAACGTGCGACTGTGCCATCGGATCATGCCAAGAAAATAGGAAGCACAGTGATGCGATACAAAAGTTCCCAGAACGATTTTTTATGATCATGTTCTCGCGACATTGACCGGCTATTACCTTCCCAAGGAACGTCCTTGGGAACGTTTTGTTGACTGTTTAAATGTCCAAAATTTAGTGCGTTCAAAAGCTGTTCGAATTGTGCGTTCCTTGAACGTTCAGGAAGGAAGTGAATTGAATGTTCCCAAGTGGCATTGAAAAGTTCAATCAACTGCTTCTTAGAATTTATCTAACAAGTAACTTGAATACAATTTGTCATTTAAATTGTGTTAAATCCTATGACACCCTTTTCCCCGTGTCAGGGGCCGTCATGCAGCGAGGCCTCTGATTCTGACTACAATATTCATCTTTTTGGAGGAAGCCTGAATTCCTATTCTTATTTTCAAGCGCATTCCATTTATTTCGCTTTGGTATTACCTTCAATTGAACGTTCACTGTACATTCATTGCTTGTTCCGGTGCTGTTTGGTGTAGGATGGAACCTGACCTGAAGACAGAAACCGGAGATACACTGCATAAAATGTTAAACCCGACACCATTCAGTGCAGAACAATGTCATTTAGTCATTCAGTTATTAAATGATCACGAATACCTTTTCAGTGAGGGAAATAAATAGTTCAATTGTCGAATTTAGTTATATTTCAGAAAAAAATCATCATGGTGGTGGACAAATGCCTGCATCCAAGAATCCAGACGCACTGGCACTTTCAAGGGACAATGAGTTCATCGATACAGAATTGCACACTATGCAGAAGATATTCTCTGCCTCTAGGATAACAATTTTTTAGAATGCATTCTCGTGAATTCACGAAACGTTCCCTCGTGACGTTTCCTAAATTTAAAACTCCTAAATCCATGATGGATGGGTCTGAATCACTTATGAATCTTTAAAAAGCCATCATGAAGGGACGAGCGGCAACCGATAACTCATCATTTCCTGTAGAGGTGTTGAAAATGGGGAGGAGGAACGCTGCTGTGCTTCGCGAAACAGTTATGCGGTCGCATAACTGTTGCATGAGGGTCAGACAGCGAGAGGAAACGCTTCACGAGAGGGAGTGCAAGTAGGAAAGTCTGTCTCGCAGTCGAACGACGAAGTTTCTATGCGTGGGGAGCAAGAGTTTGTCGGTGATCGCTCGCGGAAGGAAAGGGATGTTGGGATCCACCATGGGGAGCAACTGAAAGAGGGTTTTCTTATGGTCAACGCCGTGTGGGGAAAACACGAATCCTCCTCCTGAGTCCGCTTTTCCTCTGAAAAGAAGCAGTCGTGGGTTTATTCCTTTTTTTTAAATGTCGGGCTGGGAAATTCATACTGTAACACTTTCCGGGTGGAGTACCAAATCGCATCAGGGTTTAAGGAAACCATTTGCCATCAGCCGCTGCGAAAGGGCTAAAGAAGGAAAATGGACGAACCTGACAAAGCCTTGACGAAGCGGGAAATCCGGCCAGGTGACACTGGACACTGTCCAGTAAAAGACCTCTCCGACTTTCTCGTATGACTCTATGGACACGAAGTCCCGATCGGAGACGAACCCAAATGTCTGAGTTCGGGATGCGGCGTTGAATATTCTGCAGTTCTCGCTCAGATCCTGTGGAAAACTTTGCTGGCTGCAGAATGATTCACATTTCTTCCTTACATCTGAATGCAACTACTCCCATCTGAGCTGCTCATGAAAATATTTACATATTTTTGGTTAAAATTAGTCATTTATTTCCCAAGTTTTGTAGATATAATCCCAGTAGCACAAGATGTTGGCCCAATGCAGGACCGACATTGAGTACGTTGGTCCGATATTAGTCCTGGATCGGGCCAACATCTGGTGCTACAGCGGAAGTTACCTGAAGGATGACGTTGTCGATGACGTCATCGCACCATTCGGGGGAATCATTGATGGTCATCCAGGTCATCCTAAGCGTCCATTCGTAGTCGTAGGGAAATATCGTCTGCGAAGAAAAAAAATGCGAACTCAGCCTGGGAAGTCATTAAGGATTTGCATCGTTTTTACCTGAAATTTGTAAAGGTGTCGCTCCGATTCGAAGTCGAATCGGGAATAAAGGGCGATGCCCTCGTAGTGCTCCACGTGTTTCCAATCGGCCGACTGGAGATTCTTCATCATTTTCTTCAAATCAGCTTCGGTTTGGTCCAAGTACATTCTCCATTGCGGCTGTACTTTGCAAAAATCAGGTTTCCAAGTACTTTCAACATGAAACATTCCACCGTCAGGGAATCTTTATACTTACTATCGCCTCCTTGTTTTATCAACCTCAAATAATGCAGGACCAATTACCAATTACCGACAACAAAGATGGGAAGAAATTGCATCATAAAACGCAATTGCCTTACCTGAGCCTCCGGCGTGTCGTTGCGAACCACCCAATCACCTTCGCAAAACCAGAGAGCCATGAGAAAAAAAATAATTATGATACATAAGACACTTGTACGGTCTATACCAGGGAATATTCTAATTCTCAGAACGAGAATTAAATTCTCGTATTCGTCTCAAATAATGGACAAAATTCATGCAACAGTGATCGCGAAACCTCACTTAGAATAACTCATGAATGAAAGGTAAGCAGTGTTGCCGATAGAAAACCAGATGCTTACCTTTCTTCCCCGTACGAATTCCGGTTTCCATGAAAACGAAATCCTGAACGAGTAAGAGCGTCTTGAAGACGAAATCCCCTACCAGCAAATTGGTCACTCCCGGAGTGTGCATCTTCGATACAACCCGCAGAAAAACCGGTCGAGGAATATCTATTGGAAAAAAAAATTGTTCTCTGCTGTAGAGCGGAGAAATTCATTCGAAGAAACGTAAAAGTGTGGAAAACAGATTCCGAGGTTTTCGCTTGGGACACACCCTCGCCTTATTTTCATACGAGATATTGTTTCATAATAGTCGTGGTTTCGTTTTGTGATCCAAGTTTTTTTTCATGAAGGGAGCAGTCACTTTAATGACTTGCAAGCAAGGTAGTAAAGTCGTTACCGATATTAATGATGACAAGATAATGATGAAACCCTTAATTACAGGGTGGGCCATATTCACACCATATTCACACCAGATCGAAGCGTTGTATTTCCTGTTCTAATAACTTCTCATGGAATCAATTGAATCTCAGCAAGACACAAGGGCTCCAAGTAATTATTCACAAAATGTTTTTGATGTTTCCCACGTTCTTCTTGATGGAAACCAGGAATCTTTGACCAGTCGACCACACTGGATGGTGTCGGCACGAACCTTAACTGGTTTGTCTTTCAAACTCTTTCTCTTCTTTCGTCCTCTGTCTCTGGGAATCCGGTGTGTCTTTACGGACTTCAATCTGGCTGTGATGTTTCTTACTTCATAACTTTAGTTAAAGGTTTGTCGTTTCTTGTTGAGCTCTGGAATTTCGTTTGTAATCAGTCGTCTCCTTAGACGGCTCGTCCTGTTTGTGGAGAGAGGCCGGACCCCTTTGCCTCAGTCTAGCCGCTAAATTATTATTTCTCCCTACTTTCGGTCTAAATTTAACGTAAATTGTCCATTTTTGTGGCCCGCCACACGACACAATATCCTTTGGGAAAACAAGTAAATAAACAATTGAAAATTCAATCCTGCATGTTTAGGCCCCGAAAACTAGGAAACAAGGCATGGGTCACAAGAACAGCTTGCACAGATATAAGACAATCAGAAGTACGTAGTGCTCATTCACCCTGACAATCAATTCCTTATTGGAACTCACGTAATTCCTCCTGTAACAATAATGAAGCGAGTCTGCAGTGACACCAAGTCACAAATTCAAGAATAAAACACAAAGGAATGAAGAAGTGCTCTCCACCACACCTTTTCGCTTCGAGAAGCCCTTCCTTGACCTCGAGGAATACATCAAAGCAATTAATGGCTCATACCTTGCTATTTTCCCTGGTATTAACTAACATTACTGGAGCCTCTTGGTCACTTCAAGGAATAAATATAATTCTGATAGCTCCTTACTCATGGTGACTGTGCTATGGAAGAGCCATGGGCCAAATTTATCGGCATCCTTTTCAGGTAGAAAGCACGCCTTGGCAGTGAGTATTAGAAGATCCGAGACGGAAGGAGACGAATCCTCCTTTTTGCCTCAGTGTGTGGGGAGAACTGGTCGTGGGAAGAGGGAAGTCCGAGTCGGGCTCGCTTTTGAGTGAGGACGCAGGACGGAATGGTTTTCCATTCCTTGGACTTGGAAGTCTTGAGTAGTGGCTTTTGAATTAGCAGCCCTACATGCTAACGCGATATACTGTAGGCGAGGATTCACAAAAGAGTAAACGCACTCTCTTCCACCAAGTTGGTGAAGAATCGATCCGAGAAATGGTTAAAGAAAAGGAACCGCCCTCTGTTATGAACAGGGTTGAACCGTAAGCTCAGAACTGCTTCCTCCCATTTGTTTCGACCTTGCAAAGATCGATTCTTTCGCCAAATTTGGAAAGAATTAAGCTGCTTTTCTCGTGTGGTCCATCTTGCCCCTCTTTGCCCCTGAGTTCCGAACCACTAAACTCTGCAATTTTAATCAATCAAATTTATCGGCATCCTTTTCAGGTAGAAAGCACGCCTTGGCAGTGAGTATTAGAAGATCCGAGACGGAAGGAGACGAATCCTCCTTTTTGCCTCAGTGTGTGGGGAGAACTGGTCGTGGGAAGAGGGAAGTCCGAGTCGGGCTCGCTTTTGAGTGAGGACGCAGGACGGAATGGTTTTCCATTCCTTGGACTTGGAAGTCTTGAGTAGTGGCTTTTGAATTAGCAGCCCTACATGCTAACGCGATATAGGCGAGGATTCACAAAAGAGTAAACGCGCTCTCTTCACCAAGTTGGTGAAGAATCGATCCGAGAAATGATTAAAGAAAAGGAACCGCACTCTGTTATGAACAGGGTTGAACCGTAAGCTCAGAACTGCTTCCTCCCATTTCTTTCGACCTTGCAAAGATCGATTCTTTCGCCAAATTTGGAAAGAATTAAGCTGCTTTTCTCGTGTGGTCCATCTTGCCCCTCTTTGCCCCTGAGTTCCGAACCACTAAACTCTGCAATTTTAATCAATACACGAAATTTGTGGAGCATCTAGGTTTATGTGGTTAGCTTTTTTAATTGCACATTTTTACCATTCCGTCTTATTGTCCACATCAAAGACCGTAGTACTGAAAATGGACTTTGAACAGAGGTCCTATGATAAAGTGGGAAGGGGGGATGGGGACTCGATCAAATCCAAGTGTCATTTAAATGTCCTTGGGCCAGGATGATCCTAGAATGTGAGGCCAGACAAGTGCAGAGACGGTATTTTAATGAGTTTGGAATTTAGAAGTGCGACATGGATTGCAGGAAAATGAAAATAAGTCTCAGGCTCCTGACGCCCTGTCCCATGCTTTCGACGTCGACTAACCCAGTCCGCAGTTCCTAAGGAGGAACCAGTCACTAAACGGAACGGGACCTCGGTTCGGAACGTACTTCACAGTAGAAGGCATACACGAGACGTGGGCCATGAGTGTCTGGAAACGATGCAGTTGCTTGGAGTTTAGCAGCTCATGAACGCGATTGCCAGCGACTTCACTGACCTGGAATACTGTATATTTGCAGTAGATGGGGAAACTGCATTTGATCCAGAGTTATTATTATCCGGAGTCCGAAAATTTCCGACCCACTAAAATATAGAGACGAGATTAAAGCGAACATCTAAATTTAATTGCATTCCACACGGCCAAGAATGCCCCAGATACTAACTCCGGCATCGTAACTAGAAATAGACTTCCGCGCCCCTCCAGGAGCCTTGCACGAACGTCCCAAAGCTCTCAACCAACCGACGGATGACACTCGTTGCGATTGCTTCTCACTCCACGTGGAACCCTGGTGATGACAGACGTCCGCTTTATGGGGTGGAGCCAACGCTGAGCACACTCTTGGAACCTGGGCCACAGGTGGTCCGGGTGGTAAAGGTCCGGCCATTTCCTTGGTAGTTTCTTCCAGACCTGTTCTTCTAGGCCTGCATGTAGACGACCTTTTCTACACCGGGGCTTGATTGACCCACACTTTGGGTGGGCGGCTTTAAAACTTTCGGAATACTCTGTAGAAACCAGTTATATCCTTCCATGGGACCTTAATAATGAAGCCTTCAGAAAATCTTGCGTTCGTGATGGGCTTTCTTCTCAAGGAGCAAAAACCAAGGGACGTTTAATACAGTATTTACATTTACTCCACATGATTAATGAACCATTGAGTCGCTCATATTTCATACAAGTCGATAAATCATTGCATTAAAAACCATTTTTCAGTTCTATAGACACACTCACCGTGAACTGCCAAGATCCATTCCGCCTTCGAAACGCCCTTCAAAATGGGCACAGGATGAACGCACTTCGCTTGTGACAACTGTCACCCTTTCATGGATCTTGACCATAAAGTGCACGCGCCGGATTCAGCTCAAGTTGGTTTGTCATCTCTCCAGCCGGAGACGTTGGTGCCCTTGCAGTCATTGTAGCTGACGGATCCATAGGCGACGTATAGTTCGAAGAGAGGGGCAAGACATGGCAGTGTTATACATTGCGGGTATATATTCAATATTTGACATTGAAAATATGGAGAAACTTGTTTCAGACAAAAAAAACAAGCTTTAATGTTTGTTATTGATATTGTAAAATGTCCCGTCTGCAAATATCCGTAAATACTATAAAATATAATAATTTCCTGTCTTCAGCTTTTCAAGGATGATCATTCCTATACTTACTTGTGAAGGCCGTGAATTAATGGAATAAATTGAGATTATGCGAAGGAAATGTGGCACAAACACGTTTCGGCTGATAATAAAATTCAGTACTGTCCATAGCGTCATTTATTTGATGCTTCAGGCATCAACAGCTGACCACGCATTCCTCGTAGAGACGTGAAAGAGAACGCCGCTGTACCGCGTGTAACTGCTCCGCAGTCGGCATGTTCCATTAGGGTCAGACAGTGAGAGGGAGGGAGGAATGCAAGTAAGACAGTCTGGTCTTCAGTCGAATGATGAAGTTCCTCTGAGCGGCGCAGACCAGTTTGTCTGCGACCACTCGTGGCAGCAAAGGAATGTAGATGTCCAGGATGGGAATCAGCTGATACAGGGTTTTCTTCTTGTCTTCTCCATAAGAAGCGAACGCAAATCCTCCACCTGGACTCACGTGGGCCCTGAAACGGAACAATTCCGTGTTTCCTACTCACATTCTCAGGGCTGGAAAATGCACGCTTTGGGAAGGCAAAGTGGACGAACCTGACTACGTCTTGAAGAGGTGGCAAGTCCGGCCAGGTGACACTGGACATACCCCAGAAATAGGCCTCTCCAAGTCTCCTATAGGACTCTATGGGCACGAAGTCCCGACTGGATACGAACCCAAAGGTCTGAGGTTTAGTCACGGCATGGAACACCCTGCAGTTCTCGCTGAGGTTCTGTCGATCAACAATTTGTTGGCTTCTTTCTTGTCAAATGTTTTGTACTCGAGGATATCCTTACTTTTTTCACATATAATAAGAGAAAATTTTTATTCAAGATCGATTCAGGTGAGTCCTTCTAGTCTCTCCCAGAAAGAACCTCTTCCTGGCTCTTAATGATAAACTGTGATACTCGTAATGATGGAATATCGCGGAAATTTTAAGGCTAGGGAATGAGACGATACAATGAAAGAGGATAGCTTCATTGATGAGGTCAATAGCCTTTCCTTCTTGCCTCATGCTGCTTTGTCAACGTGTTCAGGGCTTTATGACGACGAAGTCTCAATCAGTAGTTCTACCCAAACTCACAAGCATTTCATGGACGTATAGGAGTTTTTTTTTCCGTGATTCGTATATTTCAGGGAGTGTTGAAATACTTCAATTCGCTACTGTGTTTTGAGAAAATTTTATTAAATTATGTTTATATTCCCAGAAAGTATTCCGATGCTCATTTTGTACACTAGAGCATATTAAAATATTACAGATTTTCGCAAGTTTAAAAATGCCTTTAATTTTTTTATAAAATCAACAGACACCTCAGAGAACATAAACTCACAATAATATCGAATTCAAATCGTTCTTGGAAAGGAGAACTAATCAAGAAGGAAAAATGGTTGTATTCGGAAACGACCTTTACAGAGCCATCCGCAAAAATGCCGAAACGAAACGCGAAATGCCAAAATGAAGAAAAGTTCTTCCTTTGTATGCTGTCACTCAGCGTGTGTTTGACGCTAGGTGAATGTTTCATAGCAATCGTGACTCAGTCTCACTGCGGTTTCAATGAGTGTGAATGCAAATGGTGACATCTTCCTATGGGAAGTCTGATATTTTAGAAGCATGAAACCGATGAAGTACTTAACCCTTGGAGCCGGTAAATAAAAAAAGTCATCTCCTGCGGCAGTAATATGATTGCAGTTCTGCGCGACAGCGTGAGCATCAAGTAGGTAACATGTTCGCATGAATTATGGGTAATGTTTACTTCCGGGTAGATTTAATAAAATTCCACTATCACGCAGGGCGTCAGTCACTTTTAAATCGCACAGTAGATAACCACTACAAGACGTCACAGTTGTGTCGAAAACGCGATTAAAATTTTTTAGAGCAAATGCATCAAAATAGTGCCGAACACAAACTGAACATGTACTTACAAACTGCACGTACAAACTGAAAATGTACCTGTTTTTTTTTTTTTTTTTTTACTTTCGTTCGAACTTTTGCATTTTCAACCTAAGCAATGAGCACTTCTTGCCTCACAACAAGGAAATGATCAGAAAGAAAGGAATACCTTGAGGACCTCTCCCTCGCGGATGTCCTCGTTCCACAAGGGAGAATCTGGCACTGTCATCCAGGTCTGTCTGAAGGCCCATTCGTAGTCGTAGTCCAGGATAGTCTGCAGGGTTTTAAAAAATATGTTGATGAACGTACTTGAATTGCAGACGAATTTTTGGAGTTCTGACCTGAAGTTTGTAGATTTTCCTCTTCAACTCGGGATCGTATCGGGAATAGGTGGAGATGTCCCCGTGATCCTCCTCGTGCGTCCAGTCGTTTCGTTGGAGATTGTCGATGAATTTCTCGAGGGCGGCGTTGCTTTGGTCCAGGTGTATACTCAATTGTGACTGTGGATTCGCATCAGACACCGTCTTGGCGTGAATTTCAAAGTTTTCTCTGTCGACGCATCCTTTTAGAAATAATTTGTACCGTCTGAATTTAGTTATTCTGTCTTTTATTATCAATCAAAATGTATTCCCTAAGGCTCGAAATGTCTGCTGAACTGAAATCTTCCTGAGAATGGTTTGTGGGACAGTTGTTCCAATAAATATTATATAAATAGCAAGATTGCTATTTCAGAAAGTGCTGTGATTACTACTGAAATGGAGTACGCGACAATGAGTAATGAAATTGTAGAAAATAAATCATACGCGAAGGAGACTTACCTGAGCTTGATGACAATGCCCCCCATCTCCTTCGCAGCGTCAGAGAATTAGGAAGAAACGTGGTGTTACGGTTCATATGACAATCCACGAATAAAACTTATTTTGGGACTTTTTCAAGTCGTCAGGCCGCCCATGCCTCTTACTGTATGATGTAAGGCTGATTCGTTCGTTCTTCCTAAGCCATCGATTTTCTATGCTCAATTTATGCGACTCTGATCGTGACACGTTGATTAACCCTTTTGCTACCAGAACCCGGACGGTCATATGCTTAACTGTTCGTTTCATCTCTTTATTTCCAAAAAAATCTTTTGAAATTACTTCGCCTAACCACTATTGCATATCTTCATGAAAATACACTGAGTATCGGATTTTCAAGTTTACGGTGCAAGTGGCTAAACTTTTGTATCTGGGTCCATTGTATCAAGAAGGGATAGTTACAGGATTAAATATGCTCGAGAGTGGCTTCACTAAAATATTGCCTATAAGAAATGCAGGTGCTGACCCTTGTGCCTCGTGCTGCAGACGGTCTCCATGAAGATGAGATCCTGGAGGAATAAGAGGGTGGTGAAGACGAAACCCCCCGCCAAGACTCCAGTCGTTCCGTTCGTCTCCATCTGAGAAAGAGGAAACAGCCGAGGTCGGAGGATGCTCCTGGGTCTCTTCCTGGACTGGTTTAACGTTTCTACGGGGCCATTCCGTACCAACTGACCGAGGAATGACCCTCGACTTCTTAAAAAAAAATTGAAAATTTTCAGCGTTGAAAGGTCTTACATGAAACGTTTTAAAATCCAAAATATTTTATTTTTCTTTCCGCTGGTAAATGAGATGTATTATGAAAATATATTTCTTCAGGCACGTCTGACCCTCTCGAGCGACTTTCTTAACTCTCATTTTTACGATGTGGCGGTCCATATGAAAATACTATGACTCATATGTCATATGAAAGAGCATTCCAATATATTGATGGCATGAGTTTCTTTCTGTTACAGGCAAGTATCGAAATGTTTTGCATTTTCTAATGTTGTTCGGTCGTGGTCTTGGCTCTCGTCTATAGTCTATATGAAAACAGGTTCAACTGCTTAATTTCTATTCTATAATTTATTTCATGGTATTCTCCTTATGGTATTTCTTTTCAATAAAATTAAGTTGCTGCTGGACTAATTGCACCCTTACTTGAATTACAATTGCTTCATACATTTTGATCCAATTCGCCTTTGTGTTCATCTGATATTACTTTCTAAGGCTTAACTACTGAATGAGGTAGCCGAAACAGGAAACTAATTGTCCTAGGTTACACATATGCAATTAGCAGCATCTTGTTACCATTCCAGATTCCACTGTTCGGTTTCACTGAAGGGAAAATGACATAAGGCTTCATGATAATGAATTCCAAAGAAAATATAGAATCGTTTTGCAAGATGAAGAACGTTCCTTTAAGTGGAACAACACCCAAGCTACAGTTCACCCCATTGTAGTTAATCATCGATCGACACCAGCAGATCTTGGAATGAGCAGCTATGCTTTCATTTCTGACCGCTAGCAATATGATGCTGCTGCAGGGTATCTTCCAGACGGCGTTTCTCAGGCGTTTCAAGCAGAGCCGCCCATTCATCAAGAAGTTGCATTACTTCATTAATTGGGGTTGCCTTCCTGTACGAAAAAAAAACAAAAAAAAACTGAAAGGAACTTGAGAAGCCTTGTCCTCCGTTGGCAAGAATTCCAGTTAGATGCTTCATGGAATTTCTTTGCCGCATCGCTTGGTAAGGGACCATGTGGTATTTAAATCCTGACGGAATATGAAAGTAGCATTAGATGAACATAAAGCAGACGTATTACAAGTAAGGACACAATAAGTCCCGCTGCAACTTAATTTTATGGAAAAGGAATACCATAATAAGAATGCTATAAAATAATTAATATAATATAAATTAATCAATTGAACCTGTTTTCATTGGAGGTCATATTGACGAGAGCCAAGACCACGACCGAACAACATTAGAAAATTCATAACGTTTCGATATGTGACTGTAACAGAACGAAACTCGTGTCGTCAAATAGATATTGAAATGCTCTTTCACATGACAAACGAGACATTTTCATCTGGACCCCCACATCGTAAAAATGAGGTCAAAGTTTACGAAAATCACAAAAAATGGGAGATTCGACTTTCATTTTCGACATGTGGAAATGAAAAGAACCAAATAATATTCATATCAAAGAACTGAACCAAAGGTGGACTCTTAGCAATGCATTTTTGGTTTTGCTACTTTGATTCCCACAAAAGTTAAATGGGTGGTGAAATTCTGAAAAATGAATACACTTTGAGAAAAGCATGTAATTCAGGTTTCATGAAACGTTTGTCACGTTTGCCTGAATACAGATATTTTCAAAAACTCATTTCCTTCACCAAAGAAAAGGAAAATCAAATATTTCGGATTATGGAGTCTCACATGAGAAGATTTAATTTTTCAAATTCTCTATTTTTTCTCTGGTGGTCGAGGGTCAGTTGACATGGAATGGCCCTACAGTAACATGTGCAAAGTAGGACTCCCATCCCACCGATGAGCAGTTTGAATCCACGATGGAGCAAATAATTACGAGACAAGGCTCAGAAGAAATTAGAGATGAAGAGAAAAAGGAATCCCTTTAAAAATTCGGGCGCGATTCCATGCTAAAAGGGAGGGCCATCAGGTTCAGTGCGGCTTCCTTCAAGAGTAATTTGCTTGCACTGTAATTTTGTAATTTTGTAATTTTGTAATTTTCGCAGGCAACGATATCTCTCTCATGCTGCAATTACGGAGTCCGGTCGCTCTGCCGTTCACATATTTCATTTAATAATAATTTCATTCCTTTAATTCATTTTGTCTTTAACGATTAATATTACTTGGGGGGGAAAAAGCTCCAATGGAACCACGGAAGTAAAGTTCCTTGTCAAAACCCGGGAGTTTCTGACGTCATATTTCTTAATTGTACGAGTGGGACATGCACGAGAGTCACTCCAAATATTTCACATTTTTCGCCTGCAAATGCAGGTGAATTTCCTTAATTGTAGGTGTAGGAACTTTTGGGAGTAACCGTTTTAATCCCAGGGATGTTCCGTCTCCACTCCAGTTTCCAAGGCCCTCACACGGATTAAATTTTATGAACAAGATTACAATCTTTCCTTTTAGCAAGAAATTAAATATTGTAGTATCGTTCAACAGTAACAGAAAACGTAACCCCCTAAGCGTACATACAGCAGAGACGGAGATGTGGCAAGGACAATCAAGGACATCGGCAAGGACACTGTGTCACCTGTTTATACTTTTTTTTAGGCGAGAATCTTGGACAATTTCTCTGGGAGAACGAAATTATTTTTTATTATTATGTACCTTGCACTTACACTTAAAAAATGCTATCCTAAATATCAAAATACTTTCTGCGATGGCCCACCACGAACCTAATTTGCACTTTGACATTTACCTTCATCGCAGGTGCGAGCGTGGAAGAATTTAGTTGGTCCATTTTGGTGGGAAATCTTCACTACGATCGACGAAAATATGCGATGAGTTTCGAGAAGGGTCCAAGTTTCACCGATTCGTCGCAAATCACGCCAGCAGAGTTCCCTCGAAGCAAAACATTCCCGCAAGAACTCGTTCGTGCACGAAAAATCTGCTTCTCCTTTTTGCACTGCGCAACTGACTGCCCGGACGAATGCATCTAGACACGATATGCAAATAGGTGGAAAGGAGCACATGCACATGATGGGTGGTTGCGTCGCAAAAGAGTCGGATCGGTCGGTCCTCGACCGTCGCGTGTGCCGATCGATACGCATTTTCCCATCGCCGGGCAACAACTCGATGAGCACTAGCATTTTAATCGCCCGGTGCCCGTGTTGCTGCGTCGACCGTGGCATATCCCTCATGTTTTTCGGAGTCGGTTTAAGATTCGCAGTGGAATGAACCCGTGGAAGGAACTCATGGAAATGTGGACTTTACATACGGCGAGGAGAAAATCTGGAATTGGGATTTTCCCGACTCGGTACCTGCCCCGCAAGGTTTGCGAGTACTCGTCGAGGCGGTTCTCGCAAAGGGTCAGCAAAGGACTTAATTAACCTCGTTTCTTTTGGAAGCCAGTGAAAATCGATGAACAGTGGTCAGCGTGAGAACTCGCGCTAACCTAAGACGATGCATGACGTGCATTCGCCATATTAATCGATGAAAGTCGCTTGAGCATCGGATGAACGGCATGAGTCACCTGCAAAAAGGAAATGGGTTCCACACGATCATCATTTTTTTCATTGTAGGTCGTTTGCAGTTATCTTTTAATATACTCAAACGAGATTTTAAATGAGATTTCACAGTAGCCAAAGGTTTTGGAACTTGCTTTCAGCCCGCCGCTCAAAGAGGCAATTTTTGTCGCTCCACCGTCGCGACGGCGGAGCGACAAAATTCTCCCAACAGGTTAATCCGCGAATGAACCGTTTGAGATTTGCATTTTATGATCTTCGTCCCGTTCGTTGTCACAGACGGCCTTTTCGTCGCATGCCCTTCTGGTCGTGTCGCTATTTCGTCGCAGTCTCCTTGTCGTAAGGCCATTACAAATCTCATAGATGTCTCTAATCTAGTTCCTTGGCGCAATTAGCTCTAAATCACGAGTCCTTTCTGCTTCATATCGCGATTAGGTTTATCCTCTTAATACTGCTGGATGAAACGAGTTGGCTTAATTACGACCAGAAGATTCATCTCAAGATCCACCTCTGACCATGTGGCACAAGAAAACGGGATCGATCTCGCCGAAGAAAGTAACAAAAGAACGCCTATCCATCTTTTTTTCCCTAAGAGTAGTTTAAATGCGTGCCCAAAAATCGCCGAAGAGAAGAGAAACCAATCTGAGCGATTTTCAGTCTCGTTCCCTAAACTTTCTCCAAATCCCGTTTTCCTTTTTTTTGGGTGAAACGATTTGATCCACATTCCGACACACATTTAAGAGTTCCCGTCCTAACGAGCTCCTTCTGGTGGTTAGGGTCGGAAGATCAATTCCACCTTCCCGTTTGCACAACCGTTTTCGCGAAGTTTCTCTCTGAATTATATACTTGAAATTCTAATCGATTTCATGGCACGCTTCTACGAGCTGAGTGACGATTTTCATCAAGATCGCTCAACTCCTTCTTGGAGCCGCTTAATTTTGCAATGAGTAAAAATAGTATTTCGCTCCGGTTTCCTCCCTGAAAAATTCCTTTGAGGAAAAGCCTGCGAAGATGCCGTGATTGAATTGCAAATTGCAAAGTCAAGACGTCTCAGCAAAGCGGATGAGAAATCATCAATAGTATCTTCATCGTCCGTCGTCCCATCTTCGATGGCCTGAGGCGATTGAATTGGACACCGTGGGGACAATGGCATAGATCATTGGTTCTCGACTTTCTTTTTTTTGGGCGGCATACCTAAGCCTTCCAGTGTGCCGCAGCGCACCGATTGAGCACCACTGGCATAGACGATCCCGTCTGGTTACAGGAGGCATGCAGACACGACGCAGAGTGGAAAAGCACCGAGATTCGGAAGCACCCCAAAGACTAACCCCTCCAAGGGAGCACCCTAAGCAGGGTGCACTCTTTTCTTCGACATCGAATTTTCATGCTCTCGTCCTCTTATGACCGTACTAACTCGATTTGTTTCCACGTGCCGTTCATCCAGGGCTCGGATCGCATCACTCTCCCGTTAAGGATGGCAGGAATTTGGATGGCCACACACCGTTCCAGATCGAATCGGATCGTTTCGATTCGCCTCGAACGATATTCGCGAACCGAAGGGGAGAAGATATCTCCATACTGCAAGCCATGCCATACTAATCCGCGAGGAAATATTTTTCTCATTCGAGATATGAGTAAACGCTCCGAGCGTATCGAAACCATCGTCTTTCATCTGGTCCGTTTCATTTCAGGTTTTCCCATTGAAAGTGGTGAGACCATATTTCAATGAAGAAAGAGCGTACTGGTTGGCGTAAGGCTCTCACGCGAGTTGTTTCAACGAGCCATCAGACAAGGGAAGCATGAAGGTCAGTGACGTAGATCGGGAGGGGGAGGGGGGGGGGGGTTGGGCATGGATTTAGACCTTAGTTGGGGGGCTAGAGCCAAACTTGGGGAGGTTGAAGCCCCCGCAGCCCACCCACCCCTTTTTGATATAGGTCTCGAAGCACGGCATATTTTCGAGTCCAGAATATGCCAGAACCGACAGGCTCGGGTCCCTTTTAGAATTGACGAAAGAAAAGGCAAAAAAAGAAAGATTGCAGGCCGTGCTTCTGAATTTTCTTTTTTGCTCTCGTTTCCCCGGGAAGGCAGCCGGGATCCCAGGCAACCAGCATGGACCCTCAGGGTGAAAATATTCGACCCAGAGCCATTGTGCCCATATTAAAATCGACCCGATGAAGATCCTCTCGTTGGGTTCAACCCTATTAACTATTGGAGCCATGCCGGTTAGTAGAGACAGCTCAGAATCAACTTGAATTTACGAGCATGTTTCCTTTCACTCATCCCATTTGATGAGGAATGAAGAGGTTCGATTGAAATTAATCAATGCCATCGATGAATGGAATTTCAATCCCTTTCGTCTCATCCATGAAAGGTTACGATTAATTGAGTAAATTATTAGCCTGATCTGCAGCCCTAATAAATTCCTTTATGATATTCAATTCGCTCTAGGGTGCTCAGAGGAAAACCAAAGGAGAGAGAAGGCAAACCGACTACGTCATTTCCAAGCTCGTTGTGGGATAGATCCCATGGAAGACCCGAAGCCTACGAGGAAAAGTGAAACTGAAAAGTGAAACTGGCCTGCAGGGAGCAAGAAATTCACCGCTCGGGTGAATGCCCTGCCTCCCCGCGGTCGAGCCCTCTTCCTTATTAGCCTCCTTCTCGATCCCGAGGCGGGACGAGTGCGGGACCTTGGCTGAGTCCGGTCGTGCTCGGATGTCCGTTGCCTTTTAGCGATGACTCTGTGATTCCTCTGTGCCACTCTTGACGTGTAGTAATATTCCTGCTTCCATTTACAAGTGACTTTGGAGTGAAACGGGTGTCAGGGTGAATATTTCGAGGACATCACCTTTCATAATTAACCTTGCGCTATGCGTGATCTGTGCGATGACGGTGCGTCGGCGAGACTCGCAATGCTCACGGACACATTGCAGCCACTTACTTCCGTGACTCGATTTACTTTCGTCGAGAAATGAAAGTGTGACCATAGGCAAAACTTTCTGGCATGAATTTGGCGAATATTTTATGACCACAGTAGCCCTCAGTTAAGAAGTTGACCGCCATTTACACGCCGGCGGGTCATCATCACTCATTCCTACCACTACGAGTGGCAACCGGCGTGTCAGAGACTTTCAGATACTTAGCAGGGTTTCTATTGTTCTTGGCGCTATCAAGTCTGTCTCTTCACATTCCTCTGAAGTTCCATGAGTACCTTGTTCCTTCAAATGTTACCAATTTCCAGCACAATTTGCCCTAATCCGTGGAAACACACGCCAGTGCCAGACTATTCCTAGCCTAATTTTTTAACATATTGACGTGCTTTTATTCGCATGAAACACATACTGAGGAGTGTGCGTGGCTTTATTACGATAAAACAGCGTGATTGGTGCTATATTGAGAAAGTAAGTAAATTAAATGTAATGGACATTCATTTTACTCATTACGGTAACAAAAAAATTATGCATTGATAATGTGAGACATTTGCGGTTGAAGTCTAAAGGGACTAAAAAAAAATAATAAGCAAAATCAAGATGGAAATTCGACTTAAATGAGTGAAATAACCGCTACGTTAAGACAAAAACTGCAGCCAAAAAGCCCAGAATGTTTCGGAAATACCTTCCAGAAATGACCGTGATGTGACGGTGGACCGTGGTTGTGAAACGCCGGCTTGTCACATGTTGCCTTTGGGAAGTCCCACAACCCCTTTTACCCCTCGGAGATTAAAGTGTTAAATAACTCGCTACCGGCGTGAATGGGGGGAGGGGGAGGGTCCGAGGGGGATAAATCATGTGGAGGAGAACTTTTTCGTTTGGGATTTTTATTGCGACGGGAGGAGACCACGAAATTCTCTCACAGATTTGCCCGAATTTTATGAATCGGTGACGAATAAGTTGGATTAAGGGAACCACGCCGAGTTCTTAAATTTAGACTTAGTTAGACTTCAGATCATCGTTGAGGCATCGCGAGAAAATTATGAAATATGCCGACGACATGGAAATGGGTTTCTCCATCACGAGGGAGAAGGACTGTATTACAGGGTGCGTAAGAAGTTCTGTTACAAACTTTGGACTCACATAGAATGTCTCCCGGGTAGAATCTTTTACAAGCCTATGGGCGTG
>CAJPEV010003420.1:0-20587 GCA_905338385.1 Darwinula stevensoni | reverse complement strand
TCCGCTCCCATGCGACACTGCTCGCATGAGAACGGAACTCGGAAGCCGGATGCAGACGTGGACACAGGAGGCTCTCGCTGCGATCGCAGCGAGGGGACTTCGCTGGATCGCAGGAGAAGGCAAGGGACGCCGCTGTGCTGCTCTGCAAGAACCTGGAGCATTAACCCCAAGTGTGACTCGGGGATACCGCTCCTGGCAGCGAATTTTTACCCCGAGTCACACTCGGGATTACCGCTAGCCAGGTTAAAAAAAAAATTAAATGAAAAAGCAGGACTATTCATCCAAGAACTTGCATGAGAGCAACTAATCTAAAACAGATATAAGGCAATCATATTAGAAGTGAAAATTTTTTTGTGAGATCCAAAATAAAAGGATCTGAAAGTAGGCAATTTTCTTCAAGCAATTTCACTGAATGATGGTGCTAAAACAGCTAAAAGCTTTTCACCCTAGATTAGATAAGGCATTCCTGCCTTTTAATGCTTGCTTCCTGTTCTCATCCTCTCTACTTCTGAAGAACCTAAGCTTTAAAAAGCCCACAGTTCATTCCCCTTTCTTTCCTTCACATCCTGTTTTTTCTATATATCTATTTCATTTTTATGGAATACCTTAAAAAAAAAAAACCTAGTCAGCAAAGGTCTCCTTTCCTTCCATTGCTTTTAGATTCTCTTCACAAATCATATATTTATTTTTTACTAAAAACTAAAATACTGCCACAGCATTACCTAAGTCTCTTTCCAATGACATAACAGTACTGGTATCACATTCAAAATATTCACCTCTGCTGATATTTAGGTAGAAATATTGTCTTTCATTCAATCTCTCAATGCTTGCTCTTTTTTTAACATAGCTGTAAAGAATTTGCTCCTAAAGCAATCAGTCAAATTATGATGATAAAAAAATAATAAATTTGATCAAATAAAGAAGTCTTGCAAAAGAAATTATGGTGACTTCAGTACAAGACTGGCAATTGAAATAGCTCATAGCATAACATCACAATCAAAGACAGGGAATAGGATTCTTCCTATGAATTCAAAGAAAAGAGGTTGAGTAAAACTCTGCAATAATGGAGAACCAGCAGATCTTTGACAATTTTTACTAATGCAGGCATGTTAATGTAAATGACACAGGCCATTTCCAGAAATGGAAGTTTTATTTATTTTTCCTTGCCTTGACTTGATATGATTACTTGACTGGAGCTGAAGTCCTCCATACCTCTGTGCTCCACATTCCCTCAAATTCTTTGCACTGTGCACCTCATTATTCTACCTGCTTCTACATGGTTTCCTGCTTTCAATTATTGAATCCCTATCTGCTATCTTCTGGTAAACTTAGAAAACTTGAAAAGCAAAGAAACCTTGTTGACAACAGAGGGAGAGAAGACTCCCATTCTCCAAAAATTGCCAGCAATTATAATTTTCTGTCAGGAGAGATTACTTTCAGCATTTTTTTTTTTACCCTTCTTTCCATACATGTTCAGTTGGGAATACAAATCCACCTCCTGGTCATTAAAATTTAGTTTGTGTCTGATTTCATAATGTCAACATGTATTTGGGATAAAAGTTGGGCAAATGGTTTCAATTCTGCACTTCAAGAAAAATATTGTTGTGAAAGGTAGCTATACTTTGATATGAATCTTTCTGGCAAACTTGACAACCTCTTCAGTTTCTCATGCTGATGCTACTCCAAAATTGAAAATACAAGGCTTGCTCATTTAATTCATAAGGTAAAGGTGCAACTACACACCTGGTTACTCCTCATCGCAGTGGCTCCTGTCATGTTCGAAGTACTCTCCCTGCTGCTGAGTGCATCTCTTCCAGCATTGTACACAAGCAATGAAGTCTTCCTAACACCCATTCTGTGACCCTTTTGAGCAACATCATTATGGCTTGTTGTAGGTCTTCAGTAGAGTTGAAGCAGCAACTGTGAAGGTCCTTCTGCAGCATGGAAAACAGCCAGAAGTCACTGGGAGCAAGGTCAGGTGAATATGGAGGGTGGGGGAGACCTTCCCCTCCAATGGCCTTGATGGTATCCTGTATAACAGTAGTGACATGGGGGCAGATATTGTGGTTTTTTAGCCAAGTGGTGCCCAGCAAATGAGGTCTCTTCTCTCTGATTGCCCTCTGGAGTTTCCCATACAGGGTTGCATTCACTGCAGATCTTTGTTGCTCATAATGCATGAGCAAGATTCCTGCACAATCAAAGAATATGATTGGGATGATTTTCCCCATGATTTTGAGGTGCAGAATATCTTGGGTGGTGGTGATGAAGGATGTTTCCACACTGACAACTACTGTTTTGACTCTGTATCATAACAGCACACATAAGGGCCCATGCACACTGACTGCAAAGAGCTGCATTGTGACCACTGCAACAGTTGCAGTTCATTGCAATAAGTCACATTGAAGATGTGTGGGACCTTCACAGTTGGTTGCAGAACACTTTGCAATGGGATCGGACAAGTAATTTTCGGTCACAGCTTTGCAGTGGTTCATGTTGCTTATGGAATCCTTCGATACTTAATTTTATTTGATTAAGTATTAATTAATAAGAGTTTACACTTGCCCACCTCAATGTCACTGCCACCGTTTGCACTGGGAAAATGCATGGTCTGGAGTTTGTGTCCTGCCCTCTCCTCCAGCAGACCAAGAAGGGTCTAGAACTGCTCAGGAAACATTCTCATGGACAGAGAAGAAAAACTCTCCTTGCCTTCTGTGATAATATTTTCTACAAGAGTTGCAAATTTTCCCATCTGATGATGGGATTTGTGTACAGGATGTGCCTAACACTGTTGAGAGCTTTTCCTCCCTGAAACCCCAAAAATGCAAAAGCGTAGCAGCACAAGTTCTCAAATTATACAGCCATGTTGGATTTTGCTTGGGAGATGCTTTGCAGATGGTTGCAGTCAAGAAATGGCAATGAACTTCGCAGACAGTTGCAGTGTGGCTTTGCTGCAGGTCTCTGCAGTCAGTGTGCATTGACCTTAAATCTCATCAGCAGTCATAATACACTCCAGGAAGTTTTGACCCTCTACCTCAAAATGCCATATTGTGTCCCTGGACACATTCATGTGATTCTGCTTCCATTCAGGCTACATGTGGGGTAATCAGCATGCACAAACTCTGATCTTGTGCAGGTGGTTGGTGAAGATGGTATAGTCGAGTCACTGGGAATTAGGCGAGTTTGACAGGTCAACCCATTAGAGGTCATAAAATGTCAGCTAACTGACAGCCCTAATCTACAGTTTAGAAAAACAGGATTACCACAGGCAGTTTTTTATTTGCAAGGACAACAGAAACGGTCAATATAAAATGTTATGTAATGTCATTCACCCTCTGATGACTATGAAGAGGAATTACAGGGTAGAATGAGCCTCTTTGTCTCCCTGTTGGCATATTTGTCAAACTTCATGTACTGCTGAAGAGAAGACATGTATGGCATCCTTGTCAGAAGGTCACGATTAGATATAATTAGGGCTGTACCGATACAAGAATTTGGCCAATTCCTGTAATTGAAAGATAACCAACACTGGTCTATGTGCATTCCTATGGGATAGGTCTTTTTGCTGAGTTAGTGTACTCAAGATGATATAAACCCTTTCATGGGGCAAATTTTTCCTCAAATGTGCAAAGGATAAATTTCAGTGCATTTTCTTTTCCCACTCATGGAGGCTTATATTTTGAGAAATTTTAGTTTCCCCCCCCCCCCCCCCAACAAAAAAATGTTCATATTTGTGGTGGGAACCTTTCCTGATTTATTATGGTAACCAGTTGATGATGTGCATGTGAAAGAGTGGGAGGAAGCCCTGCCAGGGCACTGGGATCAAATGTTTTCTGGGGAGAATTCTTCCCACTGCCCATGAACGAGTTAACCTGAATTAGGTGCATCAGATCTACATTGAACATAAAGTGAAAAACCTCTACAATGACCTCTTTTTATATTAAAATCATGAGTTTTTCCATTTACTGCACATTTACTGGAAGCAGGTCCATTCAAGGTTTCAGCATTTTCCTTAGAAAATTTCAACAGCAAGGGCTTCTTAGATGATCCAATGGAAATGCAGTAGTTTCTCTCACATGCACCTATGTCCACAGCCACTTAGTAGGAAGAAGTTGTGCTCCTGACTGCACCTAACTTATGGCCACATGCTTTCGTGTTCCATTCCATTCTCTGTAATAAATGCAGATCGGATCTACCACTCTCTCCTTGTAGGAGTTCCCCTCCCTGCTACGAAGTGCTGGGAAATCAAAATAAGAAGAGATGCGATGTGTGTTCAATGCACAAAAAAATTTTTAAAAATCAGAAGATTGACTGGCCAAAAGCTCAGTTTCACTGATTCCATGAAAAATGCCTGGTTTGGCCAATGTCTGTTCTCCGATCTAAGGATTGGTAAAGCCCTAGATAGAATTAATCATTCTTCTCCTCTTCTTCTTCTCCTTCTTCTCCTTCCATTGACCATATTCCCACCAACTTGACTATATGGGCACTTCCTATGGAGACTGGCAGTGCACCAGTCAATTCCTGTATGGTGATTCACCTATTTTCATGCACAACCTCCTAGGTGTGAGTGATCTGTGAAGTGGAAATTGAGGGCTGTCCACAACATTAGTCATTAGCAACAAAGTTCATCCCCTTTTGTAACATGCTACGTCACTTAACCCCTTAACTGGGTAGTTTTTTGCAACGAAATTGGAAGTTTTTTCGCCATCAGCACAGGGTGACAAGAGAGCTCTACTTTTTCGATAATTCTGCAACAACAGGTAGAAATTATGGAACCCTATTTACTGGGAGTATGGATGGGTGTCAGGCACCATGTGCTTATTGGCTAGGCTCATCTTGCCCAGATATATATGAGGATATTTGACTAAAACCTATTGGTGGATTTGCTGATCCAGTATTACTCCATACCAAAACGGACCCTCTCCTTGGGGATGTAAATTTTCCTTGCCATTTCAGTTTTTCCACAAGAGTAGGTTCATTTGGACAATTCAGTGGTTTAGGAGGAATACTGTATACCCTGGAATAGCTTTACAACCTAATCTAGGATGAGGTAAATCTTGAACAGCCTTGGATTGGCATCAGCTTCCAGATCAAAATTATTGTTATTGAAGAACAAAAAAAGAGAGGTCTTTGCCTTCAAATCGCTCTATTGACAAGACTTCTTCAAAGTCTTGAACTTTGAAGAAGTCTTGTCTTACATACTTCATGACATCTCCACGATTCTCTTCTTGCAGAAGTGCATATCATTCATAGACTTTTGCATAATTCCTTGGAGAATTAGTAGACCAATCATAGGTTTTCTCTTCTATCCATTAGTGCCTGCTTGGTCCTTGTCCCATCTACAAGGTCGCAATCCACCATAAGTAGCATATCCTCTTATGTGCTGTTTGTTGTAAAGATAGGTTTGCTCTGCTATATCGACAGCAAGCCCATTGATGAGGAGAGCCTCAAACACATCAATAGGGTATTTTTCGGTCACCAAAATCTATCAGGAAACTATTCTGAACTGAAGATTAAAAGATTTAAAGGGCAGGCATTCCTTGGCCATGTGGACCCAGTCGAAGTAAGCACATCATAATCACCACCTCTGTGAATCTCTGTCCTTGCTTCCATTGTCTCCGCTTACATCATTTGATTTTTTTTTTCATATTCTTCTTCAATTGAATCTTCACTCTTGACACTCAAAAACAAATTAATTAAAGACTAGTGAGTTTTCTTTGCCCTTCAGGCAAACAAACTCACTAAGGTACCCTGGGGGGGGTCTGAATTTTGAAACGCCACATAGCCTATGACCATCCCCAGACCAAATGAAGAAGCCATGCAAAGTTTGGTCTGACAGGGATCAGAGGCATGGCTGTGCATAAAGAATGGACAGACCCACACACAAAAATTCTGAAATATAATAGTGAAGATAGATACTATCTCTATTATGCTCGCCTTCCAGTGCTCCTCTCACACGGTGATATTGCATTTAACAGCTGTCTAATCAGGTAGAAAATACATCCTGATATTTGACAGCTACATGGAAAGGTGAACACGAGTAGCCACATCCTGTCAGAAGGGTGCAAGACAAACCTAAGCCACCCCAAGCGAAAAATTCCCAAAGATACGGAACGTGCTTGTGGAAACGTCTAAAGACGTCCATCCCACCCGTATGCAGTATTTGTGAATGTCTAAAGATGTCTTCCCCAGTTAAGGGGTTAAACACAGTTGTCTGTCAAACTAAATCAACTCTGTATGCTTTGCACTGAAACTCTGGTGAACACAATACTGGATCACATAATGCTGATCTATTTGCAGTGAATCACCTATAACAACACTAAGTTACACACCCTTATGCTAACATGCTCTGAGCTCAACTGTGAGTGCTAATGTTCTACCTGCATCTTTGCAGAGTTCAACCACTATTGCATCATCCATCAATGCAGCATTGCCAACCATTAGCCAAATACTAGGTCCAGGTTGCGAATTTATGGAACAAGTCTAGTGCATGAAAAAACGAGAAAAATCCCAATATCCTTGCCTTTCAATGCTGCGAACTTCAATTTCAGGTCTTTTTGAATTACCCTGCTACTGATAATTCCATATTCCTCTGCTCTCCACACTCTCACCAAAGTGGAAGCACCCTTTGGAATAAGACAATGTTGGCACCTATCTTGCCATCCTTAGAGGCTCACTGCATACAACAGATTAATTCAATCATCTTACAGTCAGAACAGCTTCTACACACTAATTAGCAGAAGGTTTGTAAGACCTTTTAAAACTAATATATGCCTGAAATAGGTCCATCATCAATTGTGACATAGTAGTAGTTATTTGCTATGGTTTCAAGTTCAAAAGGTTCAACTTATGGCAAAAAGAGATGCTAAAAAGGTGCAACTTGTAGAAATATGATTACTTACAAGGTATAACAGGAAGAATGTGCAAAATGTTTGCTTGATGATCCCAAGTCTGAATCAGGAGGATCCCCAGCCAATTTCCACTTTCATCCCTATATCTTCTTATATTCTCCTCTCCTCCTCTGGGGTAGAAGGTGCCTGGAAAACATTAATTAAATAAATTGCTCTGTCACCAGAAATTTCTCTTACAGAAATGACTTGGTGACAATTAGTTCTTCATTTTCAACCATCAAATCTCAATACCCTTCAGCACTTCCATTAACCTCCTCACCCTGATCCACCTTGAAGAAGGCATGCCAGACAGACTTGTGCAACAACACTGCTTAGGTAAAAGCCGTTTTCTGGTTGATGATGAGTTTCTGGTTCATACTTAATGATATCGATGATGTTCTCTGGTACTTTCATGAACCTGAAGGAACATTTCATGAACATTTTGATGCCAATTTTGTAGAAAGATAGCAAGGATGACTTTGCGACCACTGAACATGCAGCCAATGGCTTTAGACATATTAATTCTGAGCATAACACCAAAGGGGTAATTGGTGTGGAGTTTCAGCAAACCCTAAACATTTTTGGGGTGAAGGGGTAAATAAAGTGAGACAGGATGGAACCCAGCCATGAGGAAACTGACCCAGCAGCTTCACATGATTTCCATCAAATTTTTTATGTGACTCGAGTTAATATAAGAGTTCATATGTAGTCTGGATGATTTTAATCAAAAAGTCCATATAGTCACCTCTGGATATTCATTGCTGAAAGCAGATTATTTATTCCTATTGTTGGAATTCTGGAACAAGGAACGGGTAATCAGACTATAGAGTGGGTCATAAATAATCATACCACAAGTAACTTTTTCATATCTGCAGGCCCAAGAAAGGCAACGAAAAAAAAGCTTGGTACATGTCAACATCTCTTTGGCAGTAAATATTTGGTGCTTCAACAGGCCTCCTTCTCTGCATGTGAATTAGTGGATTCATTTCAGCACATCAGAGCAGCTTTTTCAGGTATTTGTATAGGGTTTCTATGAAGTTCTTGACAGATTAAAAAAAAATTAATAACTTTTTATCCCCAAAAAATATAACAAAATAGTGAACTGCTTCACAAAGCATACTTCTAAAAGGGTTTTTAATTACATTTCAGAAGTATACATATCCACTAGATGCACCGTTATAGTGCAAGATGAGGGCAGTAACAAAAGAAAAAAGTGAACTGTGTCTTTTGATTAGCTGAATTGCAATCAGTTACTACAGTGAAACGATGGTTCAAGGCACATTACCACAAAGAACTACTTCCTACTAACACCATTAAGAATTGAAGAAGTTTCAAGAGACAAGATCAGTCATGACAGGAAATGCTCTAGGAGACCATAGCAACTGTTCAGAAAGCATGTATAAGAAGCCCAATAAAATCACTTCACCTCACCATGCCTCACATGAAATGAGCATTCCAGTTTAGACAGTTCAAACAATTTTAAATGTCACACTGGTTGCACATGACTACAAATTTCAAGCTGTTCAGGCCTTACTGGAGGATGATTATGATGCTAGGCTGGAATTCTGTCATTTATTTCGAAGAGATCAACTGAATTTTTGGAACTTTTAATATTTTAAAATGAATATTGCATAGCTCAAGATGGCAGATTTGGGAAATCTATGGATTCCTTTAAAAATAAATGTTAGATTTAGGCTTTGTGAAGCAGCTGAGAATTTTGTTTTATCTTCTACAGGTAGAAATTTATTTATTTATTTTTAAACTGCCAAGGATTTCATAAACACCCTGTATATTCAGCAGAAAGAGACTCACTATGCAGTCAAATATACAAAAATAGTACAAATCACCATAATTGCACAATGAAGGAGCCAACAGAGTGCTTAAAAAAAAAGACTAAAAAGTCCTGGAATCATAGAATTTCTTGTGACATCTATACACTCCAGTTATCATTGGATTTTGCAGACTTCTTTAAAAACAGAAGACTTTTTGTTTTCAATTTGGCCAAAGATTAATTTTTAAGAAGTCAATACTTGAGACACAGTCATCAATTGTGCATCCTTCTCCAGTAAATTAAGATATACTTAAAGGATTTTTCCAAAATGTATTATTTCTTTTTTAAGCAAAAAATGCTGCATTACTTTAAGGGTTAAAAAAAATCCTATAGTGACCTTTCTGACACACCTGGTGATGACAAAAAATGTTGATTGATTAAAATAACCCCATGAGACCCTTGGACCAATATATTGACCAAAAGAACTGACTTTTAAGCACTTGTCTACAGCATGCTTACAGAAAGAATGAAAAGAAAAAGTACTCATACGAGACTCAGTTTCTTCCATCTGGATGAGGACAATTATTCTCTGCAGGTAGTTGGCTGCATCCTGGATTATCTGCAAATGGTTGCCATTTTGCTCCTCATTTCCCAGTTCATTCTGCATGAACACATACAATCATTACTGTCAATTACTGCAACTAAACTGCTACAACAAAAAACCTTGCAGAGGGAGACAAGATTTAATTTTAATTCTTCACAGAGCAATTTGCACTTTTCAAAAAGCATGGCAACAAGTCCACCCAACTTTCTATAACACTAATGGCAGACGATACAGTCTCTCTGGTGTGATCCACACAAGAATGTGGCAATTCATCACTATGATGATGAGTGGCTGAATTGGTTGGAAGGCATTGTAATGCCCTGCTGGGACATTACAATGCCGTCCAAACCACATTATCTACATACATTAACACCATGGGTGATAAGTAAACTCTTTTAACCCCTCAAATGTATGCGATGTCATATACTGTTCTCATGCTGGAGGTGCTGCTGCCTATCAGGAAAGTCACACTTGAGGAGTTAATGCAGGTCAGTAAATCATGAGATTATAAGACAAACAGTAAAGGACTCCATGTCTTCTAGAGGAACCCCTTGGGACTGTTTGATAGGCCTTGTCCATCATCCTTCCCCATCATCCATGTTTGTGCCATCCAGCATTTGTGCTGAAGGTGCAACAAACCTACTTAAGCAGGTATCCTTTTATATTAAAATATTCAGCCAACTTTTGGAGGAGGCAGTTTCAGTTCGCTGCAAAGGATTCATGAAGTTGACTAACACTCCAAATAGAGCTTTACCTTTCTGGGTGAGATAATAATGTATGTCATTTTTCAATACCCTGATGGCATTTTTGTTGGCTCTATTTTTTCAAAAACCTATACTCATCTAGTGGAGAGTTATGAGTGTAGGTGAAGACTCCTTCAGCATTAATTTCTGCAAGCATTTCTAGGGAATTCCTAAAAAGACCACTCCCTTATAGTTACTCAAATCTTCCAGGTCTGCTTTCCCTTATAAAATGGCTTCAAGTGCCTGGTCTTCCACTCTCATATTACCTGCCCTGCTTCAAGGCAGTTGTTGTACAAAGTATTCTAAGCATGTGCAAAGCATGTCAGTGATCCCTTTGCATGCTCATAGACAAAAAAGGAGCCTGAGCCAGTGGCTTCTTGTCAGGTGTGGAGAGGATGAGAGTGGAAACTTCCTCATCAATGAAGGACAGGTTATACCACACTCCTAATCAACTTTGAAGCATGAGCTGAAAAAAATTCCTGAGGTCTTGAAACAAGTTCTCCAGGTTTTACAGAGGAAATGTGATAAGTCCACTCTTAGAGGTCAACAGGACAGCTGTTGAACTTTTCATGTCTAGTAAGGTTCCAAGATTCCTTTTCAGCCTACTTGAGCCCCATCTCCTCCAGGCCTTCCTCATGAAAATTTTTTCTCGTATGTACAATTTCTTGCACCATTTCCTCTTCATAGAGAATAGCTCCCTTCTCTCTGAGTTATGCCTGGTTGCGTGAAACTGGTAACACACTTTTCTTCATAGCAATCTTGGTCATACCATGGTTTCTCCTTCCTCTGTCTATGTTTGACAACTGGCACTGCATTAAGGATAACTTTATTGAGATATAGGAATGCCATGTTCATGAAGATAAATTCATTACAGGGGGACATTTTCATTGAAAATTGCCATTTGAATAAATTGATAAAAACTTGGCTAGGAAACTATTTCAAGATTCAATCTTTGCCAATAATGATTAACTTCCATTTGTAAGATTGAACATAATAACTGGACTAAATATTTTCATATTTATTAACCTGATATGGTTTTACCTACAGTTACATGGTTGTACAAAGCTTACTTCATCCACATTTGCACGACTGGCTCTATAAATACCAGCTAGAAGATTAATGATATTCTTCTATGCACTGATATGGACACAATAGGAAATGATATTACAAAAACATTAATCAAATGATGCATAGGGGAGGGAGATATGCTTTAATAATGTAACTGTGAAATAAGGATGTTGGATAGACAGTGCAGGAAGACAATGGACAGTGACATACCTGCAAGAGAGGCAGTTGTATGAAAGACCCTGTGAAGACAAATGAAAGTGCCTCCAATACCAATCCTCCTGTATTGGCTCTCTTTGTCTCCACTATAACTGGGGGATTCCCAGGAGCACAATGCACCTGATTTGTTTCCAGAAGTTGAACAATTTCCTCTCTTTCCCCCAAGCCATTCCAATGACTAACTTCCCCATCTGGATATATTAAGAGGGAGAAGAGTCACTTGATAGATTCATCTCAGGACAATAGAAAAGTAGTAAATTTCAACACATTTCAATGCATTAATGTGCTCATCATTCACACTTAGCCATCCATTGATGCACTTCTTTATCACAGCTAATCTTCAATCTCACAAGGCCTCCTTCATAGGTACAAACAGGTGAAAGTCAGCTGGTGCAAAGTTTGGGCTGTGTGGGGAGTGCAGTTTTGCATATATTTTTTTTTAATTTGCTCTTGTACAATTTTCAGTATTTCAGTAGACCAGCATTCATTTAAAAAAGCAATCAATAAGCAAAAATATTGGCATGTAGAAAAATTGGGTTTGAATCCCTCCTTTTGTAGCTAGATTCAGTATGGTTTCTACATCAACCCCTACAAATGACAAAATATCTTGGAATACTGCATTCACCTGCTCCAGCTGTCCAGACATATCCCCAGTTGGTGAATTGGTGAAAATTGGCAAAGCTCATCAGGAAGTTCAAATACCTGCTCCACACTTCAATGTTTCTTGTAATTCTGTGCAGCCCCTGCACACCTTCATCATATTCACCTGTGAGATGAAAATCTCTTGTTTCCTTAACATATACCATATAGGCAGGCCATGGAAACTGTCTCAGAAATGTGAGTGCCAATGCCCTCCTCTGAAGTTGTTGGGGATCAGCAAATTCAGCCATGTTACTTAGCATCACCCTCTCTGCAACAATTTCACAAACAGACATTTTATCCAGCCTACTAATCAAGTCACACACAAAGATTATTTCAATCTTTTCACCTCTATGATTCATCAGTAGCTCCCAAATGCTCAATTCCAGTTTTTGAAATGGCTGAACCTCTACATCTTCATATGGGGGGAGACCCTTCTGCTCACGGGATGTGATTGCCCAACCATGTACACAGGACATTATCTTCGCCATTTCTTCCAGCACCACAATTCCAGACCCCAGAATTTCAACCTCAGCTCTGCCCATATCTTCAACACTCCAAATCTGGTAGCATGTTGGAACTCTTGGAACCTGTAACTCAAGCAAGATACACATTGATACAAGCTGGCACCCATATAGAAAGATCATAGATGGCACTTACATGAATTTATATAACACAGATAATAGCATATATTTTTCATGCATTGAAATATGAACATATATACATAAAGGCATATGTGGTTGAGGCATATGATCCATGTAAGAAATACTTATGTTAAACATACTTGGGTAACATATATATACCCTTTAAAATAATTCTGTGGTTTAAGCGATGGGCTCCTGCAGATCTAATATAAAGGGTTTTCCACAAATTAGTTTACTGGGGGATTTGCAGCTATTCTCACTTTAATTTAATTAATGTTACTTGATATTGTTTTTGTTATTAATTGCCATTATTGTTAAAAGTTTTTATTTTATTTCTAGGTGAAGGAAGTTACATGCTTAAGAATTTATTTCTGCCATTTAAATTAATAACAAATATAATAAGAATTTAGCAGAGCTGAAAACCCCTCAGTAAACTGACTTGCGGTACTGATCAAAAACAAAATGCCAAAATAATAATGCCAACAGCCTAACATAATCAATACAGAGAATAGCGTAGGATAAAAATGTTGAACAGCATAAATGTCGAATCCCTTAGCTTGTCAAGCGTTGAATATGCCATTGGTAACACTATCTCGAAAAAAAAGAGCAGAAAATGCCGAAAACCCAGATGGATAGGTGAATGCAAGTTCAAGACAGACAGGAAGATTCAGACTGAAATTCCATAGTACACCAAGGCAAAACCTGTTTTATCACCTCTTTTCTTGCATGTTATGACAGTAGTCTCGTGATAGGAATGGGGTTCTTGACTTAGGCAAAGGGAGGTCACCTATTGCTCATTCACATATACAGTATGTGTTTTGGAAAGACAAAGCGGTGGGGATGGTTTCAGATTGGAAAAATGTGCAGAAGTTGATTGCTGTGTGAGAGCAGCAATAGATGGAATTTCCCTCCGCAAAGAAGGAATCATTCATCCAGGTCATGCTCTGTGCACTGGAGGCAAAGTTGTGTGTGAGACCTATGGAACATGTGACATAACATCCTCATATTTGAGGGCCATCACCCGCAATATGCGTCTCTAAATTTGCAGAATGACAATTAGTTTCCTTGAACTCCCCCCACTTGCTCCTTTTTTTAACTCAGAGTTTATGACATGTGATGACTATTTTTTTGCAAAGTAGATTACTATGTACCATTTAAGACAGGAAAAAAAAGCCTCATTGGTGTTTTTAGCATTTGGCATTTTGTCTTTCTTCATTTTGGCTCTAAGGCAGCGATGCACAACCTGCAGGCCACGGGCCACATGTGGCCCACAGAGACCTTTTTTGCAGCCCCTTGGATGCCTTTGATCTCTAAAGATCCATATTTATATGCAGTCTATTTTGGCTAATGTTCGAGGGCCACAGGCCCTCAAACATAAGCCAAAATCTCAATTTGGTCCTCTAGGGGGGAAAAGTTATGCACCACTGCTCTAAGGTATTTCTAGAATTCCACACTTCTGCAACTAGGCAAATTGGAATTCAGCAAACTGGAATTTAGCATTTCATCATACACCATATGGAAAACCCTGTACAGATGATTGTGACTGACTGACTTGAGTGATTGACATTAATTCTAACCATGTTTTACTGAAGTTAGAAATCTGAAACTTGGTACATAGGTAGCTATTGGGATGCAGAGTTCAGAAAAAATCTGACTTTTGAGGTAAATGCCCTTGGGACATATTTATTCAGAAGGACATTTAAAAAGAATTTATTTTACTGCAGCCAAAGAAAAAGACATGGGAAGCTGAAAATGGACATGAAAATGCCTATAGATGTGCTGATTTCCAGAAAATTCCAATTTTCAGATATGTGCTCTTGGGGCACATTTCTTCAGGGAGACATTTTCAAATTAATTTTTTTCCCTTCAAAGGGAGGGAAAAGAAAAGCTGAAAATGAGCATGAACTTTTATGTTAATTTCTAGGAAATTTTCACTTTAAAGATATATCTCTGAAGGCTTTCTTCTTTTTTTTTGATGGGAGAGAAGTTTTCATATAAATTTCTTGGCTCTAGTCAAATAAAAGGACATGGAAAGCTGAAACTAGAAATGAAGGAGGTTACTGATATGCAGATTTCAAAAACAAAATTTTACTTTTCAGATATTTCCCCTCCTGCCATATTTCATTTGGTACATGTTTTTACTGGGAGAAATGAACTCAAAGAAATTCTTAATTTTGACATACATGCATTCAGGGCATATCTTTTTGGGGGCAAAAAGTTCCCCGAATTTTTTGCTTCAATGATATGGCGTAACAAGGAAAGCTGAAACTTGGTATAGCAGTACCTGTTGAGATATAGATATAAAAGGAAATAATATTTTTGGGATACATTCTCCTATGGCAATTATTTTGTTTTTAGACATTCCCTCTGACACTTTCTTGTCCCAGTGATATGGAAACCAAGGGGGCTAAGAATGCATTACAGCAGGGGTGTCAAACTGGCAGCCCGCAGGCCGGATCCGACCCACCTGTCCATTTTATCTGCCCCGCAAAGTCCTCTTCAACAGTTGGTTACAAAAAAGTACTGCAAATTTCAGCCTCTTTGCAATAAAGATTAGGTGTTACATTTTTATTGTGGCCCCTAATCACCCTTGAAGGCTTCCATCCTGCCCCCAGCCTAATCGAGTTTGACACCCGTGTTACAGGCAGTGTTCCAAACTCTTGGAACACTTGAAACTTAGGGAGGAGTGGATCGCTTGCCATGAGAAACTATTTCTAAGGAGAGTGCACTGATACCTTTTTTTTCTTCACAGTTTTCTTGTGGAAATGCCAGTCCTGGAACTTTTTGATAGGCCATCGTATGATAGACAATATTTGGTCCCACGCATCAAATAGGCCAGTTTCTCATGAAATCATACATGTAATTTCCATATGGGCATGCTTGCAAGTAGACATCAACATAGGCAATGCCTCCGCCATGTAAGACTTCATCAAGCCAGGCTGCATCTTCATGGGGAATGACTTTTTTCTTTTTATTTCTCATAGCCAATGTTAACTGAAATCAGACTTATGGAGCAGCAGATTTGATGCATCCAATCCTTCTAGGAAATCCTGTATATACTCATTAGTCCTAATCCCTAGCCATCATCCTAACCTGTCACCCTTACTGGCCCAGTAGGACATGAAAAAAAAAGGAACATCTTTTAATGGAACCTGTCAGAGAGCAAGAATTAAAGTAAGATGAGAAATCCTCATCTATGACACCTGCTTTACTTCTTTCACCTGAAGTCAAGTGAGACACTTTTGACTGACTTAAGTCTTTCAATATATCCAATTCCTTCTATGACCTCATCATAAAATGTTCATATCATTTTGCTGATCATGAGGCCAAGAGATGATTTTGCTCACTCACTCTGTAATTGCTTGCCATCAGTGGATGAGAGAGTTCCATCAAACATCAGCACAAAAACACCTGAATGGGCCTGAAAAAAAAATTCAAATGAAATAATATTACTTTTTCCAGTAATGACATCCAGCTTGACTTGCAAATGTCATACATGTGTCAAAGCCTATCTCACAATATTGAGTGGATTCAGAAAGTAACAAAATCTTCATTAAAAATCTTTAACTGAACTAACTTATGTGGTTCTAGCAAGATGGTGGATAGTATACCTGTTTAAAGAATGCAATCGTATTTTTATTGGTAGTCAGCTGATGCCAGCAAAATCATATTTGGCTGAAACAATAACAAACTGCCAACCTTTGATGAGGGTGATTCAGGCCTAGAATCAGGAAGGGTGGATTAAGTGGATTGTGTATTCCCCTTACACAGCAATTAGTAAGCAACTTCAGACTTGCTACCTATGAAAGCAGATGCTTTTCAGCCATGCATTTATGGGACATTGGGATGGATAAGTCTTTCCTGAAAAGCATTTGCCTAGTATAGAAATGTTCACAAGATTATATCCATAGAGCAAGAAAGTAGAAAGGAAAACAATCGTGTTTAAGGTGTCTATTCTGAGTCATATCCAAACAGTAAGAATATTATATGTAAAAAGGGTTGGGAACAAGAAACCAGAATAATAAAGAACCTGGATTGCTCTTTCTGGAAAATGCAAAGACAGAGAAAATGACGATTATTATGGCTCTGTGAGAGCTTCCCCACTGGCACCTGATGAACCCTGGCACTCATCCATCATACAGTAGAGGAATTCAGCTGATAAAGTTTATATCGTCCCATTTTATGTTTATTCTACTCCATAATCTGTTCAAGAAGCACTTTCTGAAGCAGGGACTCCACCCATATTTTATGCACTCGACTGTTACAATAGCAACCAATTAGTTGTCTAATTGTAGCAGATATCAAAGCAAAAAATTGCAACCAGTTTGCTCTGCGCATTAGGTGAGATTGTGAACATTTTCCAATCCAAAAGTTGAATGAATGACATTTTAAACTCCATTTTACCCCCCTCCCAAAAAAAAAAGGGAAAGCCAACTCAACAGTCATCACTCTTCTCACATCTCCATTTCTTGTGTTATCCTCAAGCAACTTCTTCTTCATGAGATTCCATTTACTCCATTTTCTTTTTCTCAAGAATATTCTCCCTTTCACTCTCCAGAGTTCTGCTTCTGCACAATTTCAAGTCATATATCTGTAATGGTGTGGGTTTGTTACTTTTAGAATAAAAAATAAAAGGGTCCTGCATTATTGGAGGCTATGCACCAGCACAAGAATTTAGAAGAAACAGGTTCCTCACTGTCTGAATGGAGCTGTGTGAAAATCTTTACCCCATTGCATATCAATTTTGGCGTGTTGGCTGACAAGACAGTGGAAGTAGTCATTCAGCATTAAGTCCAGTTGAATGTGCTTGAACAAAATTTGCAATAGAAAAGCAAACAGCCCAACAACTACTGGTACTCTTCCTCAGAAAACTGGCCTGAATGCTAAGGGTAGGCCAAATGCCACAGTCTTGAATGCTTTGCCGCTAAGTTGGGACTTAAGATTGCGCTGGTTCTTACCCAGTAATTTCCTCAATAATTCCAGCACATGGGCCAAGAATAAAAGCTTCTTCTAACTAGCTAGCTTCATAACTAGAGTTTCATACTGAGGAAAACAGTATAATTCAGCAATTGGGCACATCTTGGAGACAAAGATCCAAAAGGTGTCAAAGTAATTTCCTCAGTGATTTCTTCACATAGGTCAAGAATAAAAGCTTCTTCTAGCTAGTTATCTTCTCGTTAGACCCTGACGTCAACTGTGTCCTAGGTCCTATGGTACGATGATTCCCGAAGCATTAGAACAACCAATTGCTTTTAACTTGCAAGTCCGTGATGTTCCTTATTACTTGAACTGTACTTACTTCTTGAACAGTTTCTAGTGTCCCTCAAATGTCAAGGAAGTTCATTTTTTTTGCCATAAAGGATGACATCTTGCTTGCAAATGACAATGAAAACCAAGTCCATGTGTGGGTAAGCATCATGTATATAATTTGTCAAGCCAGAGGTCAGAATTTATAAAGCATACAGAAAAATCATTCTATATAATGTCCAGAGGACCAATTTCAGGATTACAATATCTTCCCAGTGTATTTGTAAAGTGAATTTCTCCAATCAGGCTCTGAATCAGCCTTTAACGAGTCTAAATGAGCCGAGCTTGCTTCAAGAATTTCTCAGAAAAGGGCGAATTTATAGCTGGCTAGTCAATATGAAATGGAGAAGAGAGTCAAATGATGATAAAAGCCCTGTCTATTTCAGTTGTGCAGAGACCAATGGTTAGAAGTCAGTTTTATCATCGAGAAAAAGCAACAGAAACGTAAAAGGTACAATATCCAGATCGAGGGAAAGTACAATAGATTTACTCCTATTTTGGCTAAGATCAAAGATCGCTGGGTACGTTTTCCCACTTTCGGAGGGTCGTTCAACCTTCATGGGTGTTCCAGGATAAAAGGCCCATATCTTGGAATAAGTCTTTAACATAATCAGGCAAAATGCGGTGGAGACGAACATGAAGCGATGTACACAGCATGTGACATGGGCTTTTGGGATGTAAAGGGTATTCCTACGTTATGTGCACACTGCGCACACTGTGCGCACACCCCCCACTTGCGCCGATTATATTATGGGCAAACAATGCCTAGACGCATGTATATATGGAGGACTGCTATATTTCACGTTTCAACATGCGTCTAGCGACAGACCGTCGCCGACCAATCAGAACGCAGCTTCTGTCCTATGTCACAATCCGCGAAGCTAATATTATTTTACCATTCTTTTTACTTTTTACCCTTTCTCTTATGCCCAAGCGTCATGGATAGATCTAAACAGTGTCCAATTTGTGACAAATTTATAGCCAGAACTTCCTGGTATAGGCATACGCGAAATGTTCATGGTGTGGAACCTGAAACAAAACAAGCTTCCATCAGCTGTTCATATGAGTTGATTACAATAACCTTGGCTGAGTCTTTTAAATTGACTGAATTCTGTGAAGGATCCAAAACCCGATGAAACGTCAAACTACTTCTTTCTTTTTCTATTCCCACCTGAAAAATATTTTAAATTCTCCCTTTACTGAACTGAACATTACTCTTATTCAAATACCAAAAGTCTAAAAGTGGGAACTGTCCATTTAATACAAAAAACATGAGAATAAAGCTTTCTTAGTAGGTAAGAAAAGTAATAATAAAAAAAGGGCCATGGGCCCTTTCATCATTTCATGGGCCAAAATTTGAATTTGCCAAAACTGAGCTCATGTTTTTCCTTGTTTATGGAATAGAATGTCACACATTTAATAAAGACAGTAACATGAACAAAAACGCTTTTCCATGCTAAATGCCTATATACAGTACATAAAGTTGCTATAGATGTTTTAAAAAAAAGTCCCCTCCTGCTGAATTTGAGGTACAGGAACAAAACATGACAAACCATTAGGGTATGAATAATTTCATTTCAAGAATTCAAACATTGAGAGACACAGTACACAAGAAAAATCACTGAAAAGTGTTCTTAATTCTAGTTCATGCATAACAGGGCATTGAAAGCCCACCATCCATTAAATCACTTTCATATTCTCCTCAAATAATTTTCAGTCATACTACTGGAAAGGGTGCTTCTTTTGGCTGGAGATTTAATACACTAGTAATTAACTCAAGTTATTGTTTGTTTGGAATAATTATAAGCCTATTTCTATTTTATAAGTCTCAGTTATACCTAATGAGGACTCAGTAAACTTATTTGCTGTGCATACTTAAAAAGAAGCTAAACTGCACCTGAAATTTTAACTAATATGAATGACATGAAATATTAATCAATATAATCTATAAAATATAATCAATAATCACAGCTGGGCTGGTACTAAGTGGATCGGACTGTTCTAGCTTGAATCCTTTCTTTTTGCTTTGCAGATTCAGATTGTCAACAAACATTCACCAACATATCCTCCCTTCGAAGTCATCTGAATGAAAATCATGCAGATTTTTCTGAACAATCCGAACTTCATCTTTGCTTCCAATCGTCTGATGGTTAGTCTTCTGTACTAGCCTCTATCTAAAATTGTTATCTCTTACTATGTTATCTCTAGCATTGTATAACAATTCAAGTTCCAATTTTCTGTGCTTGTTTTCAGATCTGTCAGAAGTCATCCATTGCTGCAATATATGACATCCTTCACGCTCAACCAGACCTCGTACTGTTTCCCAGAATTAAGTGCCCTCTGAAAGGTTGCTACTTTGATGACACAGAGGCTCTCCAGGCAGCTATGACCAATGCATTTAAGGAGGTTGCCAAAAATAGGTTACATCCAGTGTTCCAAGCTCATTACAAAAATTGGGAGAAGCACATCGTAATTCAAGGCAGCTATTTCAACAAGAATGAAACTGAAAACTAACTTCTGTGCATAATTTTTCCTATGAAGGCTGATTCTGGAACTTTTTTGGTGGAATAATATATATCAGACAAGGCCATTTACTCAGCAAGTGCCATTGTAAATGTAACGATGGAAGCCTTCATAATAAGGTTAAATACTGCAATTTCAACTACAGCAATAATGCTCTCCTATGGATGACTTTTTTTCTTGCATCC